>PKRV01000317.1:0-27183 GCA_003709505.1 Hyphantria cunea
GGTGGCCTCCCGTAACCCGGTGATTCTTAGCACCCCCTGTCCCGCCGTAACCGTGGTCGCCACCATGACCAGGAATAGCGGGACTACCGGGAACTGGGGGGGGCCGTGGCTTCTGATGCTTACTCATGGAGGGGGTCAGCCCATAATAACCACGCTGGGCAGGCGGGTTGGTGATTGCAGGGGGGGTGTGTGGGGGCGAACCACAATCTTTCGCCCCCAGCCAACTCACCTGCACGCGGTGCACCCTGCTAGATAACAAACGAGGCTCTGGCGACCGACCGATGGCGGTATATCCATCCTAAAAGGCGTAACTAAATACAATAGGCCGGTGATGGGCAGCAGCGTCACCGGTGCAACAAGTTACGCCCTGCGAAAAGTCAAGCAGGCAAAAATTATAAATTAATATTTCGAAGAGAGAGTAGAGACACTTTAGCTATACTATGTTTATATACTTATACAAGATATATATAAATCTTCTATGCGTGTGTATGTGACTAAACTCCTTAACACCTGAACCGATTTTAATGAATTTTTTTTTGTGTAGTTTTACAATTCGGTAAAAAAAAAAAAAAAAAAAAAACTGTGTAGGTAATTGATTCGGCCCGCGGCGTTACCTGCCGGTGAAGTTATACCGCGGGCAATACCGGGGCTCATCTAGTATATACATATATAAAACATATACATAATCATATTAATACAGATTCCAAAAGAGCCTGGCCTATATTTTAACAGTTGCAGTATTACGTTCATAGAAACTTTTAATTAGTCTGTGGGCTTCAATAATAATAATCATTTAATTTTCATCCCCCCATCTCGAAAAGAGTATTTTTGTCCGTCGATAAAAACAGTTTTTATCCGCTAGAGGATAAAGTAAATTGAAATTGGAACATCGTGAGCACCAAGTTTGTGAATTCCAAACATCATTAAACCTTTTAACTTTTTAAAACTTGTAAAAAAACTCCGACTCGGTACCTTCTTGGTGTATTTCAAAATTGAGTACGCGGTTAAAAAACAACTTTGCGCCCTTGTATAACAAACAACTATTGTCTTTCATTCTCAAAAAAATCTGCAGTAGTTTAAAGGAAGAGTTGAGTCACTCTGTAGTGGTCGATAGAAGGTAAACCCAGAGTCACAGATCACCATACTCGTATCTTTTGGACGAATTTGAGTGTAAATTTACAATAAAACTGGTTGGTACTTAATATTTGAAGATTTTTTTTTATCTTAGTTATCTAGTAGTACGCTTGCGTATATGCGTTGGAGACAATATAGTGAGTGTGTGTTGTACATACGTATGTATCTGTATTTGTTGTAAGTATGTGCGGGGTGAATACACTGGGCAATATACCTCTGACTTTAATTGTTGCGCATTGTTCTGCATTGTACTGTATTACCTGTACTTACCTTTGTGAAAGAGTAATAAATAAATATTATTGTTATTATTATATTTTTTTTTGGAATATAGAAGTGAATATAGCTATCTAATCTATTTATCTATTCTTGTTTGTATATCATCTGAAATATTGTCAACGATTTTCGTGAAATTTAGTATGCTCATACATACTAGACTGCACGGTTGGCCTAGTGGTTTAAGTGGTCGCCACACCGGTTGCTACTGCGCCAAGTGTTGTGGGTTCAAATCCTACACGGGACAACACTTTGTGTGATCCATAAATTGTTGTTCCCAGTCTGGGTGTAGTTTGTGTTCGTTTCATGTTTGTTTGCAAAGCCCCCCGCGACACAGGAAAATATATATTCCTAAGGCGTCTTTAAAAAAATTTTACTAAATTCCATGAATTTGAGGGCAATAAATCGATCAAGCTACTATTCATTTTTAGCTAATTTTACCAAAAAAACCGAGTATAACTCGGTTATTTAGTAACTACATTATTATATGGCTACAGGTATTTCATTCATTTAGTCAAGTAATACACCAACATTCCATTCAATATCAGTCTGGTATTTGAACGCCAGTCAATTAACAAAACACGTTGGTTTTAATCAATGTACTCTCTAGAGGGTCCGCCTCATTAATTAGTAGGCTTTACACCATAAATATTTAGTTTACTACATTTTTAATTATAATTAAAGGGTATTAAAGGGCGACAAATTTGTCGAGGAAGTGTAAATTATTTAGAACAGTTGGGCGCTCTTCTAAACGACATCGGCGCAATTGTAAGTGGGTTAGGCTTACTACTTTTTCCGGTTAAGTATTTGTTGGTAGGTGAATCTGTCTATTTGCTCTGTTGTGTGTAATTTTTACGTCATAGTCAATAGCCCTATTAGTCCACTGCTGGAAATCAGTTTCCGCATGGAAAAATTTTGGCCCTCTAAACCACCCTGGCTAGATGGGTTGGTATATGGTTTGTTTCTCGCTGCCGTACGTCAACTGAATTGAGCCAGAATTCTACCAGCTGACGGAGCCCGCTTCAGTGCGGGCAGGCGCTGAGAGGGGTCCGGATGGCGTAAGAAATCGGTTCCTGGACCCCTCCCGTCTCAGGCGCAGAGTTGCACACCGTGTGGTTTTAGTCGGTTCGATACCGACACACCACCCTGTCGCAAAGCCCGGTGAATTATTTAAAAAAAAATCCTATTGCGTCAATATCTGTCATCTCTATTAAATTATTTTTTTTGTACATAAAACATATAAGTTTAATCCGTAATCACATTATGGATTTTGAAAACATTTTTTTTGCGATAACTTTTTAGCGCCAAATATACTTAATTTTGTTTTTTTTTTAACTTTGTTGTGCCCAATGTCACTCTCACGACTAAGTCGAATCTATTGACACAACTCATATATAAATATGACAAGCCGTTTAAGCTCTAGAGTGTGCCAAAGAAATATACATACAAACATACATACACTCGAAAAACATAACTTTGTTTCTTTCGCAGTCGGGTAAAAAGAGGCGGAACTTACGATATCATTGGAAAGAACGAAGATTATGATAATCATAACACATCAGAAATCTGTCACTACACTGGTTTAGAATCTCTATCGTATAAAATAAATTAAAGAATAAATAAATATTTTCGGACGTTTTAACACACAACGCCATCTCGTCCCAAACTAAGCAGAGCTTGTACTTTGGGTACTAGATAACTGATATTAATACATATATACTTTTTTCTGTAAATACATATATATTATACATAGAAAACACCCAAACTCCGAAACAAACATTTGCAGATCATACAAACATTTGGTCTGATTCAGGAATCGAACACGAGACCTCTAGCACAGCAGTTGTATACGCTACCACTGCGCCACCGAGGCAGTCATTATGGAATACTTTTGCACATAAAATATATAAGAACCCCCTCATGTTAGATAGCGGGGTGGGGGGGGCTTATATATTTTATCTATGAGTCTTTTTTATAAATAGAAGAATATTCTCTTACTATTAGTTAACCATTTACTAACAGTTTATGTTGAATAAATAAGATTAAGTAAATAAGAGTGTAAGAAAGCCATTAAATTTGTAGTATATAATTAAAATGAATATTAATCATTTTCACGGCTTGAAAATTCATTGTTATATAATGTACCTTTATTATGATTGCATATGCATTTGCATCTAATTGCAAACGGACGCATATTTGGTTAGAGACCAATGTGACGAGGTGGCCGAGTGGTTAAGGCGTTGGACTGCTAATCCAATGTGCTCTGCACGCGTGGGTTCGAATCCCATCCTCGTCGATACTTTTTAACAATTGTTTTTTCATATGTTTCTTCCAGTTTTGCTGTGAATTAAATTACAGCTGGTGTAATAATAATATTTATTATGGTTTTTCATATTATTATTGTTTTAAATTAGGTAAGATGGTCTTATTATATAGTGTGAAGTTTATGACCTCATTAATGGTAAGCGGTTATCAGCAGTTATAAGAAATCTCAAGACTTGTTATCACTTGTGCGCACGGGTTACTCGATAACCCATTTTATCAACATAAGCAAAGCTTAAAAGGGCTAGTATCTCGTATTTTACAATCTTAGACCTCACAGGTGTCTCCAAATTTACCACAAATATATACTGCTGTCTCTTAATATACAATTTCTTGGTGTGGTGTGATATATATACCTGTTCCGGGGATTTTAAAACAAAAAAGGGTGAGATAATATACATCGTAACAACATAGCACAATATAGACCAACATAGTTTCTTCCTTTTTTGTTTCGATATCCCCAGAACCCCGCTGTACAGAAACCCCCTTAGGATAAATCCCATCAGGTGGCTTTTGGGGATTGGTTCGCACGCAGGTGATCCCTAGGGAAGGATGCTTCGGAGATCGTCCCGATACGCAAGAACTTTCTGAAATCTGGTAGCCGTTCACATCTACATAATATATTTTTCTTTTGGTTGTTTAGATTGAAAAAAATATCCAAGTCGTCTTTTCTAAGTAGAGAATTATTCCCATCATCATCATCATCAGCCTATCGTAGCTCACTGCTGGACATAGGCCTCTCAAATTGCACGCCACTTGGTTCGATCCTCGAATTCTCGCATCTAGCTTCTGCCAGCCGCCTTGCGCAAATCATCTCTCCATCTGGCTTGTACACACTGGCTGGTCCTACACTACGTTTGCCTTCACTCAAGAACTTCTTCACCCCAATGATAATCAGTTCTATTAATATTTTCAGGAATGGATAAATTATAGGTTGTGAATGATTATGGTTGATTTGATGATGTGAATGATACAGAAATTTGAATCATCATTGAATAATTTAGTTTCATTAAATTTTTCGTTATTTTTCATTTGCAAGTTTTGGAACACATACTTATTTATTTATTTCAATTAACCGCTCCTAAAAATATGGTCTGTAACAATTTGATGAACATTAACTCTAACTATCATAAATATTTCGTTCCATCGTCCACGTAATGGTTCTAAAAGAAATTCTCCACATGTATTAATACAAACATTATAAATATATCGTTGCCGCGAAACTGTGGTATGTTCTCAAACAAACAGAAACCCCTTCAGTAAACATGAAAGACGCCCACCATACAACAGCTGCTATTAAAACTCATTAATATTCTTGTAAAAGTTGACAGCACGTCAAATAATTTATGATTAACGAGTCCGTATTGTTGTGGTACCTTATTGTCCCTCCCCACAATGGGTAACACTAAAAAGTGGCGAACAAGAGAGCATTTTTTGGGACTTTTTTTAATATCTCCCTTGAAATCCTGTCTAGTGTCACTTTTGTGTTGCCAACAAAATGGAAAAGATATAAGCAAATATTTGTGCTCATTTTTCAGCTTATGGCCATTGGATAAGCGGCTTTTCGACTGTTTCATTATTTAATTTTCTACTATCTGTACAGAACGCCTACACTTTTTATAACGGCAAAACACATCCTACTTTAACTTTTAAGCGATTATTATAAAACGACATGATCATTGTCATTAATATTATGAATATTAAGTTTAGCATTGATACTTTTCGTTGACTTATCAATATTTTATTTATTTATTTTAATTTAAAACTTCATGCACACATGTACAACGGCGGGCTTAATGCACAAGGCATTCTCTACCAGCCAACCTTTGGATGGTGTAGAAATTTTGTGTATATCAAGTCTGTCAGGTCAGTTTTCTCTTATTCGTCACGTCATTCGTCGTAATACTAAGAATACCACATATATAACACACAAAATCCTACTCACTTCAGTCTTTTGCAATCTATTACTGAAAGAAATCCTTATAAAAAGTGCACCAACTACCCCAGTCTTGGAGTATTTGCATCCATCTGATATCAGTTTTTATTAATAATAACACTAACAGTGTTCTTATTCAGCAAGCCAACCAATATGTACCTGTTCTGGTGATCTTTTTACTGTCATTTGTTAATGTCCATTACAAAGTATGTTCATGTCCAAAAGCTAAACAAATACACCTTTCTATACTATCTTCTTATTATTTGTATTCTGATTAAAATCCTATTTACTTACAAAGAAAATCAAATTGCAGGAGGAATTAATGCAATGGAAAGTAACTAACTCTTTCACGACTTGGAGCTTTGTCAATAAAATTCTGTGTCAAATTTGTAAGAAGACTTATTTATATGTAACATGTTAAAACTATTATTTTCTATATAATGATGGTATTATTATCTAATAGCAGAAGAATAAGAAAATTTTACACTGAGTTAGCATTTTAAAAATTATGTTTAATAAAATCGTCTTGATTTTATTGCATGTTTTTCTCACTGCAATCCAAGTAAAAGCGTAAGAGTTTAGCTAGCGTATTTCGTGGCCCACTGCAATTGCCCACAGTAAAGCAACCAAAGCTAATACAAGATCGGTCGCTATCTGGCCCCAACGTCATTTATCTCACTCAAACCTGCAGCATGCTCCATGGCAATTAGAATTAACTTTGCATTTTGCTTGGCTGGTTTTTAAAATAGTTTTGCTAAACAAATGAATGTTTTAACTACAGTAGTTTTATAGGGTAATAACTATTCAAAAAGAGAAATTAATTTTGATATATTTCTTTATGTTATCGCAGAGAACAGTCAGATGGCCAGTGATCACCGGCAGCTATAAATACATGCAACTCAAGATTGACTTATGTGTCTTTTGATATGCTACCCAGGATTAAGAGGAGGGGGAAAATAGCGAAGTTCTAGCTCTGGCATTAGGTGAAAAGCAAGAGGAGTATTACATACGACGGTTTTTCTATCGAGCTGTGCTATCGCTTTGGTTGAGTTGCCCCATTTGTGTCGAAGTTTCTCACGTGATATTATAGTTCTAAACTACAACTTTGAACATTATATAAAGTAATGTTCCTGAACTAAAGTTTGTTAACTTAGCTTGCAGATTTCACGCCCGGCTAGTAGAAACGAACTTTAACCGTTTGCTGGTATCGTACCGAGCTGGTTTTCATTGTCTGCATAACTAAGGTCTTATTAAGCTGTAAGCAAAATTTGGGCGTTCATAGCTCAGTTGCAGTCGGTGATTAGAAACAATCAACGAGGGTAAGCAACGGCGGCGAGGTCGGTATTTGTCCCGCTAAGCAGTCGGTCCCGGTTGTTACCATAGGACAACAGTCGTGAAGTTTAGTTGGTGGCCTTCGGGTGGCTTAAATACATCCAACGGCAAGATTTCCTAGCCCCAACGTTATCTTGCCAGTCCCCAACCCGCACTCGGCCAGCATGGGAACGTATGGTCTTAACCCTCTCCTGAGAGGAGACCCGAGCCCAGCAGTGAGACATTATGGGTTGTTGATGAAGCACCATTTCAATAAGGCTAAATATATTTTCTCTTTGCATTGCTGTCATCGTGCGAAGTTTGTTTACTAATTAGCGTATTGTAGGCCAATGCCTTCTTTTTAAGCAGAGGTTTAAGTCCGGTAATGGGCCTATTGAAGGCATACTATAAGTGGTGGCAATTTTTAACTTAAATACGATGGCTATATTGTACTTCATTTATATTTATATTATATTATATTCAAGATTTTAGATTTAAGACAAGAATTAGACTAAATTGAAATCGGACCACACAGCGAGCACCAGCTTCCAAATAAAAATAGAATTATCAAATACGTTCATCCAGTCAAAAGTTATGAGGTAAAAAACATAAAAAATACAGTCGAATTGATAACCTTCTTGTTTTTTGAAGTCGTTTAAAGATATACGTGAAATCATAAATATAGTATTTACTACTACATTCTAACATTCATAACGATTTTTTTTGCATTGAGTCTGGAACAACTAGTCACTGATGTAGAGTTTAGTGAAAGTGCCTAAAAGGTCTAATGTAAATAAAAGCCTTTTTGTTTGATTTAATTTGATTATTTCAATAATAAGTAAATATTTCGGACATCTAATATGCATCGCCATCTAGTCGCAAGCTAAGCAGAGCTTGTGTTATGGTTACTAGATAAAGGTTAAAAAAAAATTTTTGTAAAAAAAATACTTAGAAAATATCCAAACTCCAAAACAAATATTTACATGTCATTCAAACATTGGATCAAATTAAAATCGAACTCGAGACCTCAAGCATTACAGTCGCATACGCTATCACTACGCCACCAAGGCATTTAATATCATGATTCATTTTTGTACATTCCCTGTCATAATAAAAACAATAATTGAAACAGTCTACGATAATAAACGATCAACGCTGTACACGCAAAAAACATAAAAAGTTTCATTTATAAAATCCCATAATAAAATTTTAATTAATATCATACATCATCAAACTCCAAGGCCCATCCTAAAATCCCACAGTCCAATGGAAAGGGTAACTTGATGGTGTTTGGAATTAAATTACTGTCCCCAGGGGGTGAGCTCGTACCGACGGATAATATGTCAGGTGTGACCTTTTTTAATTTAAAAAGTTCATTAGAATCAGCTATAATGAAATGTGGGTTGGATGGAAGTGGTAACGGAATATTTATTTATTTTAACTTATGCTCATTTCATATTTCAACTACCGCAACCCAGAGGGTGAACTGAATTTGAAGGTTGAACTAGTTGTCAGTATATTTGCCCTCCGCCCGAAGAAGTACGCGAGTGGCGTGAAGCCGCCCGTCGAGCCACTATGGTTCGGTGGTCGTCGCGGCTGGAGGCTCCACGTGCTGGCTTCGCCACCGTGGAGGCGCTCCAGCCCGTCATCCTCGAGTGGGCAGGGCGGCAGCACGGGACCCTTTCCTTCCGACTGACGCAGGTGCTTTCCGGGCACGGTTGCTTCGGGAAGTACCTGCACTCGGTCGCGCGGAGGGAATTGAGTCCCGCCTGCCACCACTGCGACTGCAGTGAGGACTCGGCCCAGCACACGCTGGCGGCGTGCCCCGCTTGGGCGCCGCAGCGTCGGGCCCTCACTGCAGTCATCGGAGGAGATCTCTCGCTGCCGGCCGTCGTACGCTCCATGGCCGGCGGCGAGAGCAGTTTTACCGCGGTCGCGACCTTCTGCGAGGAAGTCATCTCGCAGAAGGAGGCGGCGGAGAAGGCCCGAGAGGACGATCTCCACTCGGACCCGATCCGCCGCCGGCGAACCGGGCGGCGGAGGCGCGCCTACCAGCGCCTCATGCCGCCCTGAGTGTGGCCTCGGATGGGCGGGACGGGTTTTCCCCCCCATCCGCTTAGAGGCCACCCGCGAGGGGGGGCGACGTAATGCGTGTGCCGTACGTCGCCCACCTTGAGAGTTTTAACATCGGAGACGGAGCCCGCTTCAGTGCGGGCTGGCGCTGGGAGGGGTCCGGATGGCGTAAGAAAGCGGTTCCTGGATCCCTCCCTTCTCAGGCGCAGAGTGGCACACCGTGGTGGTTTAGTGGGTAGTCTGGCTGTTGTCAGCTAGGAGTCCCACACGAAGCGAACCCCCTTCGAAAAAAAAAAGTTGTCAGTATATTTCGGCTCTGACCACTCAGAATAAGGCGCTCCTATGGCGCTCTCAGAGGGTATTGGCGGTCAGAGTCATACACGGACACCGCACGGTGTGGACCGAGGCGGCGTGCGCTTTGAAGGTAGAAGTGCTCGCCGAAGTTTATCGACGTGGCTAAATTCCGGGCGGAGAGCGGTTGTCGCCCTCCGACTGAAGAGGTACGCGAGTAGCGTGAAGCCGCCCGTCGAGCCACGATGTCTTGTTGGTCGTCCCGGCTGGAGGCTCCACGTGCTGGCTTCGCCACTGTGGGGCGCTCCAGCCGGTCATCCTCGAGCGGGCAGGGCGGCAGCACGGGATCTTCCGACAGACGCTGGTGCTTTCCGGGCGTGGTTGCTTCAGGAATTACCTGCACTCGGTCGCCAGGAGGGAATTGAGTCCCGCTTGCCACCACTGCAACTGCAGGGAGGACTCGGTCTAGCATACGCTGGCGTCGGGCCCTCACTGCAGTCATAGGGATGCCGGGAGGAAGTCATCTCGTAGAAGGAGGCGGCGAAGAAGGCCCGGGAGGACGATCTCCACTCGGTCCTGATCCACCGCCGGCGAACCGGGCGACGGAGTTGCGCCTACCAGCGCCACCATTGCGCATGCCACCTTGAGTGTGGCCCCTAACCCCTAGACCAATGAGGTAGTACTGTAACAGTGACACGTATAGTCCTTACATTTATCAAGATAAGTAATGTACCTCATAGGAGTCAATTTGTAGGCAATTTTGGCAATTTCACTTGAAAAAACTTGATAATCCATTATGAACTCGCTCAAATACCATTTTCAGGCAAAACCTAACCGTTCGTATATTATATGGTATCAAACAACCGTTAAGCCATGCATATTAGTTTCTGCGACATTTGGTGTCGAAATCCATCTACAAACTTTCATTTTGTGTGACTTTGTAACTTTGTGGGACATTATTGTAAGTCTTTATCAATCAAATGCTAGGCGATACAAAGTCGCGGGGTCAACGCTGTAGTACTTTGATTTTTGATTACGACGCGCATATTTTGTATCTACAAGGTCGTTAGGGCATTCCCCTAGCGAAAACGCAGCTTTATAAAACTTTGTTGGCTAGAACTACTCTGTTATTCCATTAAAAGTTCTGAGTAAAAATGTCTAATTTACGTATTTTGTTGCCCGCCGGTCTACTATGCCGGCATGTAACTGTGAACTTAATACGCTGAAACAAAATTGTTGGTCCTGACGCATTTGAATCGTTTTGTTATAGATACTAACTATGATAATCTAAAGAGCTGGTCATAGAGCAATTAATATAAGAAAAAAAAAGTTTACATGTATTTACTGGGAAAAGTAGATAAAAGATATATTGTTTTACACACTTTGCCCTTACTAGGAGGTATATACGTAATAAGTTTTCAAGCAAAGGTGTAGGTTTACTTTCTCTAAAAAAATTGTGTAACAACTTTAGGTAATCGGAGTTAAAAATAAGTGCTGTTTTTAAATGACTAATATTGTTACTGTCACAAAAATAACATACTATTGTGCTAAGTCTGTTGTTTCGTCACTAAAGTAAAATTTCTTTAAACTTTCTTCTATTCACTGTACATATAAAATATATATTTTATTATCTTATTGAAATTATTACCGAAATGCTTTTCTTGTATGTTTGTATTTATTTAACATCTATTTTTAGTGTTTCAATTTATTTATTTTTGTGTATGCCTACAAAAGTGACTCCAATCTGCATGTTGGAAAGCATAAACATCCAAGAGTGGTGGTCACCATACTCATTGCGAATGCAGACAATTATAACAATGCAGCATGATGACCCCAAGCTATTGCGGCCTATTGCGATGCTTCATCATTGGGCCTCCGGTCTCGCACTCATTATCTATACACGACAGCACGAATGCTGGCCTTTTAGGTTGATCTTCTGAAATCTAATCGTATGTAATTTTAGTTAATTCTGTGTCTATTGACAAGACAAAGATCACTTTTAGTGATTTTAGTTTAGTTTAAAGTTATCGATCAACGGAATTATCACGAATATGTGATTTGTTTTATCTACGACTTAAAAAACTACAGATTTATTAAACGTACCTGTAAAGTTTAAAAGATATGAAAGTTCGACTGTGGGAAATCTAAGCTTCTCCTTCTAAAAAAACAGTTCCCAAACTAACATAGTACTCCTTCTAACTTATTAATCTTACTAACAAGAAGAAATAACAATGTCTATTATTAAAGTAAACGTAAAGGTGTACAGAACCACCGACTTACTAATTCAAGTGGATTAATTTAGAAAAACTATGCCATTTTGGCTTGTCATACTAACGTCAGCTTTGGCTCGTGCATTTTGCATGCATTTTTTATAATTATCATAATAAAAAGTCGCTTTAGTATACACCAGGTAACTAAGTAGATTACTTAAAGCTAGGTAGGTCGGTAGTATAAATGGCGGCCTTATTGCTCTTCCAGGCACCGTGGGTTAGAAAGAAATAACGTTATTGGGCTGACGTATAGTGTATTGTCTGGTGCATTAGAGAGTAGTTGGAAAAGGAAAATAAAGCAGTATATATTTATAACAATATTATAAGAAATACTAGGGACAAAAATACAAAAATGGTTCTCTTTATACATGTAAGTCTCTCTCTAATCCGTTTGTCAGGAGTTTGATCACCTACACACAGGTGATCAAACTCCTCCTAAACGGAAAAACCAATTTTAATGGCATTTTTGTGTCTATTCCTGATGATTTGGGAATTGTTTGGATAAAAAAAAAAGAAATTAATTTGACCTGCGGCGTAAGCGAGATTCATAGGTATTATAAACAAACAGGAATTCAATAATGTGACTGTGTTGATTATGGATTATTGTTGTCTCCCAGGCTATGTTCCTTTACCAATCTCTTAAAGGCAATTAGAGTTTATGCAGTATGGGTTTAGGGTTCCGTATCTCAACAGGAAAAACGGAACCCTCATAGGATCACTTTGTTGTCTGGCTGTCTATCTGTTAAGACCCTTTTTCTCAGGAACGCGTGGAGGTATCAAGCTGATATTCATATAAAATACTCAGATCTACTGTCACTAAGAGCTGTGAAAAACTCTAACTTCTAAGTCAACGCAACAAAAAGATATAGCAGATTATACTGGAAATTTTCGACACTCGCAAGGAAATTAAAACCTGTAGGGTACTTCCCGTGAACTCAAAATCTTACCTCTACTATATACAGGCTTGTACAAAACCCTCGGTGCGCGAGTCCGACTCGCACTTGACCGGCTTTTTAATGAGGTATATGTTACACTAACTGTACTCTTTGGCTTCCCGCGGATGTTGTTGTTCCTTTCCAACAACAACCGTGCGTAACATAGCGTTACGAAGCAAGTATAAAATAAAGCAGCGTTATTTCCTTTTTAGATCATTACAAAGTATGTAAGAAAAAGTCCCTTCAAAACCTATCGATTTAAAAAAAATGATTGTTTGATATAAGCACCGTATATACTGTGAGGTTTAATAAGCCAGGATCTTTGTAAAATATTGTATAGAATTAATATTTAGAACCAGACTTAACCTTATGATATTTGCTAATATTAATTTACTGACATTAAAACATAGTTATAAAAATATTATAGCTAAATATTGGTGTAATATTTCTGGTGTTTGAAAAAAGTTAAATAATACCATAGAATTGGCAATCTATTTATATCCAATTATCATCGTTTAATTTGAGAGATAACTTCAAATTCAAATTCAAAATCACTAAGTGACATTTATGAACTTTAAATTGAAGCTACAGATAAAAATCATAGATCGAAACAAACGACGCCACAGTATGTATAGTATTGTCAAGGTGAATTAAGTGAAAACACACACCCAATTCACTGTCTGCCTGTGTCGATTCATAATCTCCAGTTTCCAAAATACGTAGAGACTAGAAGAGAAGAACACTGGCTAAAGACAGGATCCTCTTAATAATTTCATATGCATTTAGTGAAAAGCTATTTAATTGCTTTTATTTGTTTGTGTGGACATGCTTTTGTTCGCGATAAAAAGTTACTCGCTGACAAAGTAACTATCCAAAGAATTTTGGAAATTGATTTATAGGTTTAGAAGTTTAAACGTAACCAAAAACAAAATAAATAATATTAGCGTTTATAGTATGAAAACAGTTGGGTTAGAATAGATATCCTATATTGCAGCAGGGTTAGATAACATCAAGAATGGAAGTGAATCTGCAATAATTGACTATTTAATAATACAATACTTTAAAGAGTATTGTACTTTTAAATTAAATAAACTACTATGCTTACGTCAGTAGTTCAATCCTCGTAGGTTATCGATTACTATCAACAAACTTTGTGCTTAATATTTACAAAGTTAAGGTTTTATTTCGCTTTTCCACATTACCAGCTGCAATAGCTTTTACCCTGCCAAAGTGCACTTTGTTAAGTAGTTGCTATATTTTATTTAAATCTGGACTTTTCTGGATTTAGAGAAGAGATATTGAAGCGCATTTTATTGACGCTACATAGAATATAGTATTGGAAATATTCGTTTTTCAATAAGGATCGTGTCAAATAATCATAATTATTATTAGTAAGAGAGAGAGCGTTAGAAATGATCTAATATGAGTAATAAGTAAAAAAAATATTATTTTATTATTACTGTGGGAGAGCCACGCCACGGCTTCACAGAAAACTGGTGTAAAACAGCGCCTGCACTGTGTTTCAGCGAGTGAGTGAGGGTACTGGAGGCCCATCCCCTAAAAGGCCGGCAACGTACTTCTGACGCCTCGCTTACCGTCAAGCAATACGTCTGATCTTTTGCCCCCTAAATCAAAGTTACCGTTTCCTCCATAAAAAAATGGAATTAAACAACTTCCCAACATCAACGATACCGAAGCGACTTTCAAATATAGGCCGAAGTATCGTTCCTTTTTGTGTTAAAGAGACATCTTGTATGGTATATAGCAATAATAAATAAGCAAGGAGCGGATTGCAGCGGTTGAATTTAAGAAAGCAATAGAAAGCGGAGTTCTGGTGAGATTTAATTCATCGCAATACTCGTTGAGTGGTTCATCTCAAATGTTTACCAAGCTTGGTTACCCGTCTTATTCTCTCTGCTTCTATAAATTGAAACGACTTTTAAAACGATATTTACTTTCATAGCGCAGCCCCTAAGATTATACTGGAATTGAAGACTTGTTGATTTTTAAAAACCTAGTTTATAAATTTGCATAAGCGAATAGGAATATTGTATAAATGACATCTCTTTTAAGCTATGCTACAGTTTGATGTAATTAAAAAGTACTATATATTTTTACACAAAATTAAAAGAAATCGATTTCTACTAAAACTTTAATCGGACTCAATAATTATCTTTGTGTAATTAGTCCACGGTTGCCTGGAAGAGATTGCCGTTGAACCATAAGGCCGCCAATTGTACTACCGGCCTACCTAGCTTTAAGTTATGTACTTAATTGTCTGGTGTACAATAAAGCGATTTATTATTATTATCAAGTAATTAGAGTTGGAGCAATGTGTAGCATTGCATATAATTTAGAGCTCGATACTCTTTGCCAATCAATCTAAGGCCAATATTATGATAAAATATCAAATTGTATTCAAAAGTATTTTATTGGCACAGGAAAAAGAGTCGCTTGTCTTCAAACTAGGTAAAAACTTTTAATATAATTAAGAAACCTAGAAGATTCTCTCTCGCAATTACGAATACTACTATACTTCACAAAAAATAGCAATTTTATAGCAAAAAATAGCAAACGAAACAATAATATAGTCATAATAGTTAGCAAAAATTTATAGTCTAAGGATTATATTATAAGGCAAAGGCGTGAGTGTGTATGTCTTTGTCTATGTGTGTGCATGAGTGTATATGCCCGTAAGTGTGTGTGTGTGTGTGTGTGTGATCCGGTGCGTGCTTGTACCTGTGCGTATTAGGAACTCCTAAGCGTATTTTAGTACAACTGACACCATAAGTGTGTAAAAAATATCATTTTGACAACATTCTTACTAACATACATAATTTCAAATGATCCTGAACTGCACGGTTAGATTATTTATATTCAAATATCAAGCAAATCGCAGTTGTAAACCACAACATCTATAACTTTGCCTGCAAAAATAAAACTGTAGAAAATTGAGACACTAAAAAGTATCACATTGTTAAATAATTCACAGAAGTAGAAAACAGCTTTAATTAGACAAATTGATCTTTTAGTGGAATGAGAAATTGTTCTGTAAATGAACAACTTAACGAGGTATCGCATTTCTTTTGAAAGATAAGTCTTTATGTTCGTGAACAAAGTGCTGTAAATTTTTTTTAATTTTATAAGACCGGTTGGCCAGCAACCACTTATTTTGTACGCGAGTTGTAAGTAAACAGCTCTCTTATAGAGAACTTATATCCATTTTACTGCTAAAGATCGGAGGAGTATGTGGAATTTCTGCTTAAAACCAACCTGAGACACTCTATTCTGCTCTAGGGAGGAACCAGATCAAGTAATTTCGGGTCAAAAGGAGGTATACAGTCCAAAAACGTAACGCCATTAGGCTCTGATATTAATACACTATTATATTGAGGTAATACAAGCTTATGGCTTTACCGATAAGAGTATATTACAAAAGAATCATCAAAATCGGTTCACCCAGTCGAAAGTTATGAGTCAACAAACATAAAAAATAATACGGTATTTAACCTTCTCCTTTTTTTAAGTTGGTTAAAAAGAATATCAGAGCAACCATTGTATATTGTTTTAGCAGCACAAATATCCATTTTACTTTAATACGTTCACATCTATCAACAGCCCATAATGTCCCACTGCTGGGCTCGGGTCTCCTCTCAGGAGAGGGTTAAGGCCATACGTTACATTCACATAGCATGTTATTTTCAATTTGACTGCCTCGGTGGCGCAGTGGTAGCGTACGCGACTGCTTTCCATGAGGTCTAGGGTTCGAATCCTGGGTCAGACCAAATGTTTGTTTGGTCTGCAAATATTTGTTTCGGAGTTCTGGTGTTTTCTATGTATAATAAGTATGTATTTACAAAAAAAAATATTATGTGTTCATATCGTTTGTCTAGTACCCATAACACAAGCTCTACTTAGTTTAGGACTAGATGGCATTGTGTGTTGGATTGATTTATTTATTTATTCCAAGGAGCCGTAGAAGTCACTATATATTCTAAAGAAAAATGATCTAACAGATAAATAACTTCAATTCAGGTACTTAAGTCATGTCGATATAATTAATTTATGACAAAAGATAATAAGCTAAATACATTTTAAAATTTAAATTTAAACTTTATGGCAGTAAAAGATAAGCTCAAAAGCAATTTTAGCACGCACATATATAAATAAAGATACGAGGTTAAAACTGTCATGTCTATACTAAAACTGAGTTAAAGCCGATTAAAATTTACGTTCAATTTCAAATCTAATTTACTTCGCCATTGCTAAGTGTAAAAATAACTTGGCAGATCACGTTTCTTTAGTCTTTGGTCTCACTATAAGCGGGTTGAGGTATATAACGAGTAATAATAATAGGCGCCCATAGCCCAGATGCACTCAGTAATTAGAAACAATCATCGAGGGTAAGCAACGATGTGACCTTTGGTGGCATGTTACTGTGAGCGTCTCCGTGATTCGGAGGTCACGCTAAGCAGTCGAACCCACTTATTATCATACGGTAACAGTCGTGAAGCTTAGTTGGAAGCCTTTGGGCGGCTTAACAGCATCCAATAGCAAGACACGTAGCCACAACGTATTCTTGCCAGTCTCCAATCGTCACTTGGCTAGCGTGGGGACGTGTGGCTTTAATCTTCTCCTGAGAAGAGACCCGAGTCCAGCAGTGGGATATTATGGGTTGTTGATGATTGCTTGTTGATGAATAAAAATAGAAATAAATTTTATATTATTTAAGTTTTTAGGTATTAAATTAAAACTACCATAGTTTGTTTGATATCATCTGATTTGTTTAATGACATATACTGTGCATTATAATAACCATATTGTTAGATTGTTAGCTTAGTTAAGTTATGCCCGATCCATCGCTAGTTTAAAATGCCAATCCTTTGAGTTATATTGAGAAAATTCATTGGTTTACATATAGATCTTGCAGACAAACCATAAATAACCCTTTCCGCAGTTCCTACGTAGAATGTTAATGAAAGGATATAATCAAGGCAAATACAATAACGAACATTTGTACACGAATCGCATAGAAATTTCGACTATGTCATTGGAATAAATCGCTCAAAATGTTTCGAACGTAGTACGTTCGACTGCCGTCCTAACAATAGTCTTATGCTTTATACCGAATAAGTGAGGCCACTCGAAATTCAACTTTGACTGTACGTATTGTGTAATTGTCTGTTCGCTAATTCTTACTGCATGTTGTGAGTTTGATCCCCCCTTGGGACAATACTTTGTATGATTTCATCGTGGGAGAGCCATGCTTCGGCATGAATGTGCCGGCACGAAAGGAGAGACATGGCCTCCCAGAAAACCGGTGTAAGACAGCGCTTGCGCTATGTTTTACCGAGTGAGTGATACCGGAGGCCTAGACCCTAACCCCCGATCATCCTCCCCATCTCCAAAAGGTCGGCAAAGTGCTTATGTCGCCTTCGGTGTTGCGAGTATCCATGGGCAGCGGTAATCGCTTACCTTCCATTAACCGCCTTTTACATAAAAATAATCATGTTCTGAGTCGGGACTTTCTACGTGTCGTTTGTATGTAAAGTAAGCCACGGCGTGGCATGGGATATATTGTTAGGACGCAGGTTTTCTTTTAAAAAAAATAACTGTCCCTAACTCTAAGGAAAGGTGATAAAAAGGTGGTAACTATCAGCTGTAACAATCATTTACTACCAGGTAATCCGCTAGCTCCACTTTATTGCTCATATAACATAATAAAAAAATAATCGCTTCAGTTTGCAGTGAGCACCCAGATTTATATTGCAGTAAACAGTTGCTGGTTTAGCTAATGTTGCTTAAATAGGCACCACTCGGCAGCAAGCTCCAGCGAGCCTATTACAACACTAAATACGTAGCTTCGTTTAAAATTTACCAGCTTTTACTAACTGTTCAAAAGAAACCGCAACGATAATGAAACTTTAGCATAGAGAGTGGGTCTTAGAATAAAATGGTTCTTGTTTAAACCCAGGTTTTAATTTAATGTACTGTTGTTATACGAATATTGAAAGTAAACATTACGTATATGCTTAGAGAGTTGTTGAGTGCACTATACTTTTACACTGACGCAAAAGTTTAGAAGTTTGAGATTTAGTTTACATAGAGTTTATATGGACAAGACATATTTATAAAAGTTTCATACTTTTCAGTGCTGTATTTGTACTTACCTCATATAAGCAATATTATTTTTGTGTCTGTTTAATTGTTCTGCCTAATTCATGAAGCCGTTGGACCGATTTTGACGAAACTTTCTCCTGCTTATAGCCGATGCTATAGGCGAATGGATAGTAATTTAACTGCCTCGGTGACGCAATGGTAGCGTATGTGACTGCTGTGTTTGAGGTCTCGGGTTCGATTCCTGGGTCGGACCAAATGTTTGTATGATCTGCAAATATTTGTTTCGGAATTTAGGTGTTTTCTATGTACTATATGTATTTATTTACAAAAAAGTATATATATATATATATATATGTATTTATATCAGTTATCTAGTACCCGTAACACAAAGTCTGCTAAGCTTGGGATAAAATGGCGTTAAGTGTTAGATGTCTGAAATATTTATTTATCTATTTTCATGTAGTAGTAGACAATACACATGGATTAGTCAGGATATTACCAGTAAAGTGGTTACGGTACTCTCGACGTCATTTTGCTGCTCGCAGTACTCGTGTAAATATAATTATGAGGTAGGAACCTTGTTCACAGTGACGTAATACCATACACGACCCACGTACGCATAAAATTACAAATGTTTAAATAAATTTATGTATAATAGTTCAGAAAAAATTGACTCAGAGAAAAGAAACTCAGATGAAGTTGCGTGAATCAGTTGGTACTTTTATATTTTTAATGATATGACATAGTGTCTACTAGCACAAAAGAAATCGTTTGAGAACAGATTTTAATGCAATGTATTTGTATTTGTAAAAAGAAAAACAGCAAATTTTTACGATGTTTAAATGAAAAATACAGACAACTTACTTTTATTTACACATTCCAATTTCTATAAATCCCGTTTCCTTCGGTGCAGTTCATTAAACAAGCCTTCGTAGTAATGAATATTTATCATTATCCTTCTAAATCCATCCGTAATACTTTGAACCGAAAAAATATGTCAAGCGGTTATCATCGTGCTGAGACCGTGATCGTTAATGGGTAGCTTAACGTCCCAAGAGCTCTGTAAGGAGGCCCTTGTACGTCGGAGGGAGGCCGATAAAGCGATGCTTGGCACCGTCAGCCTCTCGGCCGAATGGAGAGGCTTTGGTTATAACTGGAGCAGCGTTGAGAGTTGTTGGGGTATTTGATATTAGACGGTTGGTGCTTTTGTTCGCATTTTCTATGTAATTATTTTGAAAGATGTTTGGAATTTAAGTTTCATATTTCGTATTCGTAATTTGTGTTTTAAGACATTTCGTTAGATTTGTACTTCTTAGTTCTTCGAGCTATTATTGGCACTCATAAATTGACCTATATAAGTCAATAACTGTGGAGGAACGTGGTTGGATACAAATAACATACGTTTTAGAACATTTTCGGTCTCCTGCCAATCCAAAGTCAAAAGTCAGCGTTCCAAAGACTTTATGCATTTCTTAAATGTCAATGGAAAAACGAAAATGGCCCGATTAAGACCATTATAAAAATAACAGCTGCTTATGGAAAAAATTTCCTAGCAGCAACTGAGTTCTTTTGGGTTTAATTGGTATGATACCATATCTCTGATTTTCTGGCCCAACCAACAAACAAGAGTAGAACTAAAAACATATGGAATGAAATAAACATGCTTTAAAATTACACGAAGATTCCATATAATACTTATCAACTAAATACTTGAAATAAAACTTAAATATACTTATAATTTGTTGCCCTCATTGTGTTCTTTATCATTCCCAAGATTAATTGGGGTCGGCTACTAGTTCAACCGGTTTTACCTGAATATCAGTTTTTACACGGAGCGACCGGAATCGGACTTCCGCTATACCGAGGGTGAGCTGAATTCAAAGGTTGAACTAGTTGTCAATATATTTGAAGGCACTGACTCTCCGATTATGATAATCATCGGTGTTTACGATAATCTCTCCGAAGCACTATATAATTTGTTTCCCCTCAATAGAAAATAAATATTAAACTATTTATTTAAATAAATATGTCTCCAAACGATGAAACACAGCATATAAATAATTTCAGCCGAATCTTCATCATTTTTTAATTAAACCGCCATCTTGCATACCAAACACCAAGATGGCAGCCAATAAATTTACACGTAAAAGCGTAAAACTTAATATCACTCGTAACAACACTCTCTCCAGAATATATTTGATGCAGACATCATATTTGGGAGGTACGACAGTAAGTATATATACAAAATTGTCGAACTACAATTTACATAATATGGAGTTACATAAGTTTTACATTAGGAAAGGATGTCGAGGAAATGTCATTATCTAAATGTCACTTTTGTCAAAGGGTTTCGCGCGTAAAGCTTGGATTACTCTGGTGAACATATATTACATATTGTACGGGTTACTGGCAATTTTATTTGACATGATTGTTGAAAGGAATAAATAATTACAGCAGAAACTGGCACGTGGTGTCTAACTTAGAATAGAAAATTATTGGAGTACCCAATTCACACAAGTGGTAGAGCCACGCCTCGGCCCGAATTGGCCAGCCCGACTGGAGTGATTCCACAGAAACTGTTCGTTTGCCACCAATGCCATTAAAAAATATCAGAGCATAATAATATAATTAAATGGAAGTGTACATACGCTTCTTATTAACAAGTATGTTTGAGTATTTTTTTAAGACACCTCTGTGATAGTTATATAATGATATCCTATGCTGCGGGTGTCTTTGCAGACATCTAATTTAGTAGTAATTAGTCTAGTTTTTTTTTGTATTTCATGAACGAAGTGAAACATAAATAAATTTGTATCGTTCCTTTTCTTTCTTTTATTTATTGATTGACAGTAAACAAATCACCCACACGATACTTTGACGAACTCCTCAGAGCTGGAAGAGGGAAAATCTCCGTACAAAATATTCAGATGTAGTGCAATGACGTGCAGATAAACCCGACAATCAATCTCTGAGTGAAGTCTTCACATTCGAGTATTGCTTCATTTCGCGCTTCTCAAGAACGTTATTACCTTTTAGAGGGCCTTGGAGAGGTAATATAAACCCACGGTTTATATTACATCAACTCGATCGTCATGGTTAAATATTCGCCAATTGCAACGGCAAACACCGTTACTCTTAAAAAAAACATAAACAACAACCCATAATGTCCCACTGCTGGGCTCGGGTCTCCTCTCAGAAGAGGGTTAAGGCCATACGTCCCCACGCTGGCCAAGTGCGGGCTGGGGACTGTTACTCTTAATATAATAAAAACTCACTCAGGTTATTAGAAGGGATAGGACCTTCGAAAATCTTTAAAAAAAAATTTACGGTAACCCTAAATTGAAATTTGAAATTTTTAAATCCCGTAGTATGCGAGTTTTAAATGATTCACTTAATGTCTAATATAAAGTATGTTTATATTGCTTTTAAAAGCGCATACTATAGATTTTAAATTACGATAAATACTAACGTGTGCAATATAAAACAACAATAAAATCAAATAAAGGTGTTGAACATTGTATGAATATAGAACAATGTTTCAGCGTATTTAAGTGTGGGGGAGAAAAGTTAAGTGCGTCAGCTTTATAGCTGAATAAGTGTACTATGAAGAAAACATACGGGAGAATAATTTAAGCTTATTAGCTATACAGCTAATAAACTTTCCTACTACACAATTGCGGCTTCATTCCAAGAATCTTGATTTCTTTAAGCGAGGTTGTTAAGGTGACATTCGCTTGAATCAGTATCTTAGTGACGTTCGTCCCCGGTAGTGATGCTAAAGTCTTTCGTTACTCAGTTTGTACTATCAACATTGAAGACCTGTACATTTATAACTTCGACCTATCCCATCATCATTCAAAGGCAGTACAGCCAGGCTAATTTGTGTTCGAACGGGCTGACACGTCCGGGGCGGTACAACTACTGTGATCGTGTTTCGTTGGCGAGTGCGAGGCCAGAGACCATGATGTGGGTGACCACAGTGAGTATTTAGACCGTGGGTGACTTGACCACCACAGTGGGTGACCTGCAATCACATTGAGTATTTAGACCGCCACTCTCGGGTTATGCTTTCAACAAAAAGTTAAGCACACAATTTAATTGTGTCTTTTTATAGCACTTTTTAATTACCTATCATAAAAGCAACGGCTTCCCACCTAAGTTTTTGAAATTCTTGGATTTTTTTCACTATAATTTGCTTGTATTGTTATACATACTATTTCGATTGAATCACTCTATCTATTGCTAAAATCTGCATTAAAATCCGATGAGTACTTCAAAAGATCTATGCTAATAGCGGAAACGACTTTCAATACTACGTACGATTATGTAAGGAATATGCGCAGCTTGTCCAAAAGTAAAGTCGTGTGTTTATATAAATTCTAAACGTGTTACTTCCAGTAACTACACCATAAGCGTTGACTTCAAATATTCCCTTATTTGCGCTCAGTTCATGCTGTATTCACAGAATTTACTTTCTTGATACTAGTTTTTTATCCAGTGGTGATTTGGAAAGGTCTTAAACAAATCTATTTTTAATTTAATTTGATGATATTCCGGTAAATTTTTTAAACTGGATTAGTAATCCAAATTAGGCAGAGATGGAGATTATTGTAAGAGGTAGATTGAGTTATAGAATACCTGTATGCTTCTTTTCGTAAATACATACATATTATACATGGAAAACACCCAAAGTCCGAAACAAATATTTGTAAAATAGTTGGTACGGCCCGGAAATCGAACCCGAGATCTTTATGTTTTATTTTTATGAAAAAGAAGACAAACGAGCAGATAAAGCACCTGATGGTAAGCACAGTGAGCACCCGCAACACCAGAGGCGTCACAAGTGCGTTACCAGCCTTTGGGGGATGGGGAGGAGAAAGGGGAGGGGTTGGGGTATGGTCTCCGGTATCCTCACTCACACAACACGGTGTTTGTGTCTCCACAGGAATAATCTTAGTGTAGTCGTTGTCTTAAAAAAAAACAAGTTGACGAGTTGAAGAGTCCACAACAGTTGTTAATTAATTGAATTATAAATCTATTTTAATGTTTACTGTTGATTCATAATGCATTATTTAACCCTTTGTGTAATGTAATACATTTTTTGAATTAAACTAAAATTTTGATTGAAAAAAAAAAACAGTAATTTTAAATGAAATCCTGCAGGTGAGAAATGAATAAAGAGGAGAGGAAGGAGTCTTGAAGACTTTTTGAAAGAGAGATATCGAAATCAAGATGAGAAATACACTACTACGATGTAGCAAGTAAGAGTTCAAAGTTATCAGCACGGGCTGGCCTTTACATACAAAAATCATGAAATTCAAATTGTAAAAACAAAGACTGTCGAATGAAAATATTCACAAAATTACAATGATAATGTTGCGTTTTACGAAAAATAATTACGAGTACCGCGCTACCAGACAATACTTAAACCGAAATGAACATACAAATTTGAAACGAAAAACCATAATTGGCCTATTTTCGGGCCTGTAGTGTAACAGTGCAGCTGACGCAGACCACAGCCGTACTGTTACGAATCCGCTATACAATTTGCACGGCAGTGTTCATGTTGTAAATGTTGCAATTACACTGTCGTGCAGTATTAGCAAGATGCACGTGCTATTCCGATTGCATTATAGCCGCTTGAGCACTGTGAATACCGTAATGAGTGTAGTTTCGGTTACTGTGACGGTTTTGTGGTCACTCTATTACTATTGTTTCAGCATTTAAGTACTCACTTATGTTACAACGTTAGTGTGATTTATTTCAATTATAAAGGCGTAATCTCATGGCTAAGTGATAACGTGACATAATCATAACTAAGCTTGTTTATAGAGTTCTGGGGCAATCGTTATGGGTATTTGAAACTCTAAACGGTCTTAAAACACTCATCATCTCCCTACCCTTTTCTGAACTTTATTTAGGGTCGGTGCAATGAATTTTCTTCCTCCATTCTTCTCTATTACGCGTCAATTCACCACTTACTCCCTTCCTGGCCATATCCTCTTTTAAGCAGTCCATCCATTTCCTCTTTAGTCATCCTCTACTCTTATATCCATCACAGTCTTAAAACAGTTGATGATACTTTGATATTGTCTAGTATGTACATGGGTTGAGGAGATTTGACGACAGTTACGTCATGTAAAATAACGAAGTTCCGCCGTGCTATAGTAAAGAAGTCGACATCAAGAGTATTTAGATTTTATAGGAGTATTTTTAACTTAGTAACAGCAGCGTGAATCGTACATTCACACTTTTTTGTGTATGTAACTTGTAACTTATTGCAACATGTGGCGACATATTTTGTATATAATTAAACATTTCTTATGACTGTGTTGATCGTCATATAAAATAGCTACAGCCATGTATAGTGGTTTACACCCTTATTTATATTAAAAATAATAGTTTTGTCTCTTTCCACCTCACTCATGGAGTTCATTTGTTCCGGTATTATACGGCGTATGATTTGACTCATAATCAACCCATTCATAATTCCAAAGCCTTACCTAATCGCGCCTTAATCACAACTACTAAAACTTACACCATAGTTTACTCCTTAACTTACCCGCGTCCCACTTACAGAGTTTAATCTGATCATAATACCCACAGCTATAAACAAGGTAGAATTTGTAGTCTCTGACAAAGGGCTACAACAAACATCTTGGTAAGTAAAGATTCAAAGTTTGTGCAACAGTCTAAAATTTCAGGAGCATCCCCTTTAGCCAGTCATTTACATAAATATTGCACGAAGCCAAGACTTGAATAGGTATTTAATTCTCATTCAGCCTGCAGTCTGGCCTCTGAGACAAAAAGACTATTCTGTTCGAAAACCAGTTTCTAGCCATTCAAGATCTTATGGTTTCAAGAATATAGTTCAAATACAGAAAACTGCTTATTTAAATAAACAGTTACAAAATTGTCTTGGTAAAGACAACTATTTACATGTTCAAAATTGTTTGGAGCATAAACGTGCTGTATTACTATTACACAAAGGTGCATAATAGATCAAGCAACATCTTTAGATAGAAATTGTGTTTGTGATCCTATTGTAGATAAAAGATGAATACAAATAGGATCTGTTGGTGTAGGATCAAGATTCGATGCGCTTTGGGGTCAAGTTTCTATTAAATCAATTTGCATACTGAATCGTACGTTATCTGGTTGTTATTTTTGTAATAAGAAATGTTTGAATAATAGAATCTTGGGGCTAGAAGTAATGCATTCAAAGTACTGGTGAATTGCTTTGATGTTTCTCTCGTTTGACTGTGGACATCGAAGGTTTTGTTCAGAGTCATTTGATATTTTAAGATATCCTTTGGATCCTTGTATATTGGAGACACAGAAGTCATTGAAAATGATTCTTTATGACTTATACGCTTAAGATATGCTTTCAAATTTGAGTGAGATATATAAAACAGTGGATGAAATATCACAACAAGTAGTAAATAAAATGTGTAGTCTCAGAGAGAGAAATACTATCGAATAGGTATATATAAAGAATATAGGTAATAGTTTGCAGAACATTAGGCCTTTAATTATTGAAACTAAATTGACTAATAAAACTTTTTACATCTAACAGATGGTGATTGTTTGATCCCAACCTAGGCAGAGCTTTTATTATGGTAGAAAATCTGTTCAAATACTCTTATAAACATTATAAATTCGAAAGTAACTCAGTTTGACTGTCTGTGACACTTTAACGGTTAAAATGCTCCACTAATTTGCATTTGATATTTGACGCAACACTTAGGCTGAATCATCGAGAATTTTGTAAGTATATGCAGCTGTTGATCTTCACAAATATTAGCGAAGGTTATCTTAAGCACCAGTTTAAAAAAAAAACCGCATCACAATCGGTCCATTTGTTTAAGAAATACAATGTTACATATGTACATACACGTCATAGTAATAATACCCCTCTCTTTGCTTAGCTCTTAATAATACGTAACCAGATGAAATCAAATTGGCAAAGGGAATATATGCTAAAAGTTCTTAAACAACTTGTTACGACTGTCATGGGTGGATTTTGAATTCATAATTGGTATTACGTTGGGTTGATTTGCTGTCCTATTTGGGTATGTTAAGAATTTACTGAAACCTCCTAATATTGCCAACATCATCCTGAAATTTTAATGGAAATCATAAGAGTGAATTCCTTTTTTTTTAAAATAAAAACAAACAAAATCATTGTTTACAAGGGATCCCGTATTAATTTATAAATTCTACATTAAAACGAGTAAAGCCCCGAATGTGGTAGACCCTTGCTTTGGCGCACATGGACCAATGCGTTCGAAATAATAGTATGACTTCTCAGAAAACTGTCGTGTGTGAGTGATGTTAAAGGATACCAAGTTCCTAATGACGTAGCAGATAACTGTGAAGTGGTTGGGTGCGGTTATCATTTCAGAGAATCGATTCTTCTGTATTAGTTTTTGTTCGAGGAATTGTTCACCTTGTGCATATCTAATACTTTTAACGAGCAATTCTTGTATATATATATATATATATATATACTTATATA
>PKRV01000317.1:27617-59854 GCA_003709505.1 Hyphantria cunea
ACAGCGCCATCTACCGAAGAAACATCGAACTACGGAGAAACGAAGAAAACTAAGAAACTACCAATCCTAAATCGCGCAATAGAAGTTCTCACGCCGATTAACATATATACAACTTCCCAACATCAACCGTTGGGCAGTGGCCCGCCAGGCATGATCACCTCGCCTGGTCGGAGGATCCTCCCTTTGTGTTGGAGGAACATGACACCCGTCCCTCCACATATATATATATATATATATGTGATGTGATTTATGTGCCGTAAAGTATTAGGAATAAATGATTCCTCAGTAATAAATGACCAACGTGGGAGATGACGCACGCTTAATGAATGGGCTGGCTCGACCGGAATGATAGGCCTCGTAGGAAACCGGTGTTGCTTAGACAGACGGACAGAATACAGCGTTTGTGCCGTGTTTTACCGAGTGAGGGAGGATACCGGAGGCGCTTACTCCAACCCCTCACCCCATCCCCCTCCCCATCCCAAAAAGGCAGGCAACCCACTTGTGATGTCTATATTCCATAAAAAGGGAATAATTCTTTACTATAAAGTGTCTGTCCCGATTGTATAAAATTGTATATTTATTTATATAAATATATGTAGACTAGCTGACTCTTTTCAATCATGCGCGGCTCCTATTGATCCAAGCATGATGCTAACTGAGTATCATAGGCACACCGGCAAAATAACCATTGAGAAAAAAATAAACACGATAATAGGTTACATAGTTTCAGTACTCATAATAGACATGTCTTTAGAACATGATTCTAAGAAGTGATAAACAAGAGCTAGTTGAATTCCAAAACCTAATAAGATGTATATAAAATTTACATTTAAAACGAACGTTTTGTGTAAAACAGATTGCAAAGAAAATTCGAAAGCTTGTAAGAATTTATTTTAAGATAAAGCTCTCAGATACGTCTGAAGCATAATTTGATGAGGATATTAAGAAGCGTCTAATGTGGAATGTAAAAATTTATGAAATTTCTTTATGAACTTGAAACTCGCTTTATGAAATTCATGGACGAACATGTTCCAAAGTTTTGTGTTTCATTTTACACAAATACTAGAGGCTACTACGCAAATACTATCAATAAATAGAGATAAATACTTCGTCTAGGTGACTAACGATAAAAAATATCATCATACAGATTTGCTGTCGGTAGGAAACACATTATTTGTGGCTTAGCAAACGGTACCACTGGCTGCTAGATCAACGGTTAATTTTACCACTTTCTTTTTCAATTCTGGCAGAGTTAAGTTCTCAAGTAACTGTTAGAAAGAAAAATAAATATGATAAAACATCATCAATGTCAATATAACGTAACGATCATGAATGAAACTTTGTACTTACATTAAAAACCTTCAATGAGTTAATAATTACTTTCGAAGAACATATAATTTGATGGATAATGTATTCAAGGCAATATTGTATGGGGGAAAATTTACATTATAATAGGCAATACATCACGACGAGACTTTGAGTGACGGATGTGTGGAAATAAGGCTGGTAAAAAGTATTATTACGCGAATCTTAAGATATTAGTTCGAGTACTTAGGACGAAAAGCGTAGCGATATCATCGGATATCCATGGAACAACCGGATAATATTTTGAGGGACATTTATAAATTACAAAGTAAAAAAGTTGGAAATATATTCAACGAAAAATTAGATTCAGACCAGTTTTCAAAAAAAAAATGGCAAAAGAGACAAAAATACTATCATCAATAATAGAAAGAGCTTTAAAGCTGTATTTTGCATATCATAGCGTTAAGATATAGGCAAATATTTAAAATTGTATATATATAATAAAGTTTTGACTTTAAAAGTGAACATAGTCATCGCCAAACAGGTATTTTAACAACAAATCAATCAATCAACCAACAACCCATAATGTCCCACTGCTGGGCTTGGGTCTCCTCTCAGGAAAGAGTTAAGGCCACAAACCCACGATGGCCAAGTGCGGGTTGGGGACTGGCAAGTGAGCTTCACGACTGTTATCGTATGATAACAACAGGGACCGACTGCTTAACGTGACCTCTGAATCACGGAGACGCTCTTGGTAACAAGCCAGCAGCGGTCACCCACTCAGGTACTGACCGCGCCGTCGTTGCTTACCCTCGGTGATTGTTTCTAATCACCGAGTGCAACTGGGCTATGAGCGCCTCTCAACAAAATTAGTTACACATTTGTTATAAAGAGTTGGTGCACAGAGAGTGCGGGAAATATTCTGCAAAAAGCTACGAGCTGAAAGAGGAGCAAGCAATAAGGTTAACAGGTAGATAATATCAAGTGTCACTAAATCAGCCTAGTGCTATTGTAATGCAGGAAGTATAAATAAATAAATAAAAATAATTAATGAAAGTCGACAAAAATATTAAATATTTATTGTGTCCAACATTTTTATCTCTTGTTCAATCGTATTCAATCATTAGTGAGGAATAAACAGATGAGAAAATATGTAAAGGTCTATAGTATAAGATGACATTGGGCATCCGAACTTTTTGGTGTACTTGTTTATTTGAAGTGATTTGAAAAATATATAAAACCTTTATAAATAAAAATGAATCACAAAAATGCGCGCATAGCTTTCTATCGAGTGCACCAAATTGGATGATTCTTTTTGTCATGTCAGGACTAGGTTTGTCTAGAAACAAATTAAAAACAAACCCGAGGGTTTAATTTTTCTTAGTCGCTTAAAGTTAGCACGGGCTTACTAAGATAAGTTTTTCGGTAATTAAAAAAAAATACGGAAGTGAATATGGCGGTACGAAGTTCGCTGGGTCAGCTAGTATAATAATTATATCTTTAAGAGTCTTTATAGGTCCATAAATTTATTTGCCACATATAATATAATAATAATATAATATAAATGAGTGCAGCTGAGAATCAAATTATTTGGGCTAGTTAGCTGGTAAAGAGAACCCTCTTACAAGCTAAACTATCGGCCCACGTATATATATACATATATATATATATATATACGTTTAGCTTATCAGAGGGTTCTCTATTTATATATATATATTTATATATATAAATTAATTGGATGTAGTGATCTGTTTGCGTAATATTAAACGTCGAAAAGCTATTTTTTGTTAGAGCCGAGAATCAATATATAGATCACTAAATCCAATTAAGCCTTTACATAATTTATAAAGAACAATTACACTATCTCATTAATGTTACTGAAAATATAATCACGTAAGGTTAACAATATTTCTATGTATCAATTTTAACAAGAAACTGCTAAATAATGAGTTAAGCGATTGTTTAACTCAATTAAACTATTTGTAATTCAAGAACACGATAATCGCATTTGTTCTAGATACATTAATCTTGTTCAATTGTAAGAACGTTATTGTATTATTTGTAAGATAATAGAGTACAAATAATTTACAGGATATTCCCAATCATGAATATTAGCACAGATTGTTAGAAAATGGTAACGAAGTAGTAAAATTTAGGTTTAATTGAAAATGACTAATTAACGGATAGTTATCTTTAAAACAATGTTTAGAATAAAGTTTAAGGCAACAATGACATAGAAAAGTCATCGCCTTTTGGTTGGTCGTGTCTTTTAAAATGGTTCAAAGCGGGAAACTGATGATGAATGAAGCCCGGCTGACTTCCGTGATATATCTACCTTATTACCTTCATTCCACAGTATTGTTATGCGAGGCAGAAAGTTCCAGGAAAAGCGCACCATTGTGGCCTGCCAACCATCTGATGATCCTCGTCATCTAGATCGATTTTCTCTCTCGAAGGACGATGGCGGAAAAAAAGCGACAGTAACAATTTCTCGGAGCACTACTCATGGTAAATGCGGTAGAAGATGCACAGCCACATCTCTGCGCAGCGCAATCTAGCCTAGAATTGAAAGTTTTTGGAAATCAAATATTCGAGTTGCTCTCCGTTGAATGCGGTCCAAAGAGAGGAGCTGGTACTAGGGTACCCCACCCATAGATGATAATATGTATGTACAAGATTTGGGTGTTTTTCTAAAGAGTAGACTTAACTTGAAATAAGCAAAATATTAATTCTTGAGAATTTATACAATTAGAACTAGAAGTATTAATTATTTCTTACTATGAAATTGCAATGGTTAAACTTATTATTAAGTAAGATGTCCATTTCAAATTAGTGATCTGCCTGATTTAGGTACCCTGTACCTGTGTTTCAGACAATATTCCATGTGAGGCCGGTAAAGAAAGTCCTCTTATTAGCTAAACTATCAAACAAAACATACAAATCTGTTGCCGTCGACCGAGTATACGTATGTTTTGATACATGTATAATTATGTATGTGGCAAGTAGATCGCACACAGCCACAATAAATGAACGATCAACCAACATATAAAAGTAGTTATTTTAGAAATTGAAACCATGACGTCTGACTATCTGGACATAATTATAATTGTTATTTATCCAAATCCCATAACAATAAAATAAATTTCTCTAAAAAGCGAAGACACGGAGCTGTCCGCCGTTTTCAAATTAAGAAGTTATCCAAGAATTTGTGAATCAAAGAAAATAAGTTCTCTAGGAAGTGAGAAATATAAAGACTGTTTGAAATTCGCCACCAAACTTAGTAAAAGTGCTCAAAGGGCAATAATTAGCTTTGTCTGATCCAGGGATTAACTTCCATCTTTCGTCGTAAATCATTTAAGATAAAGACTTTTGTTATGATTTGTTACTAAAGAGATTATAGATCATGTTTACGTAGGCACTTGGAGTCTGCAGGATGACGAATGAATACTTAAATCATGTAGTAGGATTAGAAGGTTGTGTAATAACTTTTGGTACGATCTCCCATAATTTGTATAAGTGAATTTTATCATTTTTAATATGAAGCCTATGCCCAGCTGTGGACTAAGAAATGCTGTTAATAACGATGATGATTGTGATGTAGGAGTGAATGCGTAAATTTAAAGAGTTATTTTGTACATACATCACCTTTATGAAGATAGCATGTTTATTTTTGTTTTTCGTAGTATTGCAAATAGCAACCGTATAGACAGGTAAATTAATAGTGTGTTTTGCACATGAATTGCCTGAGTCTACCTTGTTCCCCTTTGGGTCCCTCGCCCTAGAACCACTTTGTGATTAGGATCGAATTCGAACCGATTCAAAATCCAATTGCATTGCAATCGAATTGGAAGTAATTCTACAGCAACACACTTTATCTATTTCATTGAAATAATCTAAGGTTAAAGCATTTCAAAAGGTATATATATGTGTGACTGCCTCGGTGGTGGTACCGCATGCGACTGCTGAACTTGAGGTCTCGGGCTCGATTCCCGGGTCGAACCAAATGCTTTTATGATCTGAAAATATTTCGGAGTTTGGGTGTTTTCTATGTGAAATATGTAAGTATTTACAAAAAAAAGTATATATGTACTTATATCAGTTGTCTAGAACCCATAACACAAACTCTGCTTAGCTTGTGTTCTGGGTTCTTTATTTTATATTTTTCTTTCTTTTTCTAAATAACTAGCTGAGCCACTCACTCTTCTGTGTCTCCTATTACCCGTAGCGCGTTGTTATAACAACGTGAATAAAAAGGTTTATCATATAAAAATAAAAACCAGCTAAGTACGAGTCGGACTCGCGCACCGAGGGTTCCGTGCAAATCTGCAGGTATATAACCAAAAAAATATGCTTTTCCTAATTTCGCAATTATGCTAGAAGACGTTGCTTCGTACCTAATTTCAAGATTCTAAGTTAAAAGGTAAACCCTTTAGGGTTTGAGTCCCTTGTGAATGTCGAAAATTTGCAGCATAAACGGCTGTATCTTTTGATTGTGTTGGCTTAGAAGTTTGATATTGTCACCACTCTAAGGAACAGTAGACCAGTATTTGATATGAATTTCATCTTAATACCTTCACGCATTCCTGAGACAAACAGTCTTGACAGACAGATAGACGGATAAGCGATCTTTTTGAGGTACAGAACCTTAAACATAAAAACTAAAACCTAACTACGACAAAAAACGACGCTGAAAAGGTATGAAACAAGATTTTCAGGACATTGGATTAAGTATCGTTACTGCAGGTGAAAGATAATCGACACATAAACTACTAAGATGCCTTAGTCACAAGTTAAAAATAAACGTATCATAACACTTTGACAACGCGTGACAACGGCTTTTCAAACTTGAATATGTGTATCTTTCTACAATGATAATTGTGCACTATGGTATCGTATCGTATCACATTATTGTCGACTTATAGCGAAGGGATCTTGGTAGAGCTTATGTGTCTATTATATTTCTTCTCAGTAACGTTGCTTAATCCAGTATCTTCTTCTCTTCTCCTGAATATATTGTACAGTTGTATTGTTCATACTTCTTCAGCGTTTTTAGTTTTATTTATTTAAACTTTGACTACACGGTTGGCCTAGTGGTTTCAGTGGTCGCCACACCACTTCCTACTGCGCCAAGTGTTGTGGGTTCAAATCCCACATGGGACAACACTTTGTGTGATCCATAAATTGTTGTTCTAAGTCTGGGTGTACTTTGTGTCCGTTTCATGTATGTTTGTAAAGATCCCCGCGACACAGGAATGTATATTCCTAATGCGGGAGTTGTCTTTCTTTAAAAAAAAAAAAAAATGACCGCTAGAGGGCGCCACATTAGATTCAGTGACACGTCATATAGCCTGTGATCAGCGGCCAATCAAGGCCCTTCTAACGATATCTCATTTGTCCAGTTCTAGTAAGTAGTAGAGGAGTATACGAGATAACAGATGAACATCCATACATACTTACATAGCTTGTCAAATTCATAACCCTCTTTTTCCTTTACCTTTGTAGTCAGGTAAAAAAGGCTATAGTGAGCTAGTTTTCAAAGATAAATGCTGTCACGGCATGAACTTTTACAGGGTAATAATTTTTCCTACAGGGTTTGTGAAACTTTAGAGTGATAGTATTAGCCTATTAGCCTTCTCCTATAGTATACTTTTTAAGAATACCCAATACGAATGACGGCCTCCCAGAAAACCAGTATGTAACAGCGCTTGTTCTGTGTTTTTCCGACTGGGTGAGGATACCGCCCATACCTAACTCTTCCCCCATCCACTTCCCAGTTGTTCAAAGGCCGGCAATGCTTTTGTGACGCCTCTGGTATTGCGGGTGTCCATGGGCGGCAGTAATCGCTTACAATCAGGCTATGCGTCAGCTCGTTTGACACTATTCCACTAAAAAAAAATAACCTCAAAAACTTTACCTCTTTATAATATTTATATAGATAAAAGGAAGCTACAGCTACGTGCGGAAAGGTCTTCTAATTTATAAATTAGATTGTATTACGGTCCACTAACGTAATTATATTTACGACGTGGACTGGACCTCGGCTTTTCCGCTGATGGAAATGAGACTGGCATTCTTGCTTTGGAGTTTGTTAATGGTTATTTTAGTATTTTAGTAACACTAATACTGGAAGTGAAGAGTGCTGAAAAATCTAATGCTGAAAGATGAACTAGTAGATAGAAACTCTTTTGAATTTGGATGTTCCAGAAAGTAAATTCTTAAAATTAAATAAGATCAGTTTTTTGTTGGGCATACAAATTAAGTCTTTAAACTTTTTTTTCACTTATTACTGTCTCTAAGCCTTCATAAATTAGTCTAATTAATAGATAAATCCGATAATTGACAGGATCTCTGCTTAAATTGATCTTTCCCTGCTTTCCCTTTGTGATACAACATACTCGTATATTTCCTTATGAGATATGGTCGTATAAACAAACTCTATTGTATTTTAAAGATAAACAAAAATTTGACAGTCATGAGATCTGCCGATAGAAGTGAAATCATATACATTAGAATGTAATTTGTAAAATTACTTAATGTGTAAAATTAGAAATTAAAATTAAAATAATCAATATTAAACATTAGCATGTCGGTGAGGAGAACCCAAAAAAAAATCCCCTACCAAAAAGTGCTCAACGTGGCCAAAGAAGTTTTCACTGCGAAAATGTTAGGTCAACATATCTGTGACGTCAGCATGCCACTGACATGTATTCATAAGATTTTCTTCCACCAAAAAGTGCTCAACGCGGCTAAAGAACTTCACTTCAAAAGTCCAAATATTTCAAATTATGTTTAAATGTCGCAGCAGTAATTATTAGTTAGCAGAGAGCTACATCGTAGCATTACTGTAGGTTTTGCATTTCCCGTTCTTAATTAAGGGGCCAGCGTTCTGTGGTGGTGTTAGAGCTTGTTTATATGCACCGATGTCGCTAACGTTAAGGCGAAGTGAACTTGCAAGGTAAAATAAATAAGTTAAAATAATTAGACCCTTCCTATGGTTTAATGTGCAAAATAAAGACGGGTTGCCTGCTAACATATCACATGATTATTATTTCGGTTTTGGCCAGTTCATATCCATAGAGTCGTTTGTAGTCGTTTCATAAAAAGTAGGTGGCTCACTAATCAATTAACAATTCAAACGAAGGTATATCTGTCTGTTTGTTGCGATCAATCAATCAACAACCCATAATGTCCCACTGCTGGGCTCGGGTCTCCTCTTAGGAGAGGGTTAAGGCCATACGTCCCCACGCTGGCCAAGTGCGGGTTGGGGACTGGCAAGAATACGTTGTGACTACGTAAATCCTGCCGTTGGATGTTTTTAAGCCGCCCGAAGGCCTCCAACTAAGCTTCACGACTATTATCGTATGATAACAACCGGGACCGACTTCTTAACGTGACCTCCGAATCACGGAGACGCTCATGGTAACATGCCACCAGCGGTCACCCATCCAGGTACTGACCGCGCCGTCGTTGCTTGCCCTCGCTGATTGTTTCTAATCACCGAGTGCAACTGGGCTATGAGCGCCTGTTTGTTACGCTTTCACGGCAAATCGCTGCCCCGATTTCAATTCAATTTGTTATGGACTTACTTTGATTCTTGAGGGAGGACATAGGCATACTATTAACCGCGATAACTGATATATACGCGGGCGAAGTCGCTAGCAAAATCTAATGGATAGATAAATAAAAAACTATTTATGCACCGTATTACACAGTTGCAAGTAATTATAAACAATACAGATAATAATAGATATGTAATATATAAAAGGCGGACTTTTTACTAAAAGCAAACTCATTTAGCTGATTAAAATGTTTCATAGGGACCGTAGTAGTTGACTGTGCAATGAGTTTTGAAGAATTATTTGCTAAGGGAATATAATTAGACCAAGTAATTAATTATTAAAAAAAACCGACTGCGTCTATATCTGCTATCTTTATAAAATTAATTGAAGAACTGAAAAGATGGAAGGAAATGAAAATAATTTCTTAAATTTTAAGAGGTTATTAAGAAGTTTTATTTTTGCTTTTTTTAATTTAATGTACTTAGAGTCACTCTTACGACTAAGGCGATTTTATTGACACCACTCACATAAATATATGACAAGCCCTTTAGGCTCTAGGGCGTGCCAAAGAAATATACATACACTCGAAAAACATAACCCTCCATCTTTCACAGTAGGGTTAAAACGAATAACAAATAATAAATGTAGTTGACTTTGTGTACCTTCTGGTTAAGGTTATTTTTGTAAGATGTGCACTTTTTTACACCGGCTACTGCGAAGCCAAATGGAAAGGTAGTATGTTTGGCAGTTATATTTGTATGTACCACTATAACGCCCAAACTATTAAATAAATTTTAATGAATGAGGTTCAATAGATTCGTAAACTACTTACGTTACTGTTTAACTACATGGTTAGCCAGTGGCAGACTGTGTGGTTTTAGTCGGTCCGAATCCAAACCCCGGTCTGTCTGTGGAGGATCCGGATACGTTAAAAAAACGTGGTTCATGCAGAATCCAGGCTGCTTCCTACTGCGCTGAGAGTTCAAATCCCACATGGAACAATACTTTATCTAAAGACTGTTATTCTGATTTAAAATCCCTCGCGAAACAGAATTTAGTCCTAATGGTAATTTTCTTTTAATAAATTAACCAATAATGACGTGGGTGCCGTAGGATAGATATGAATTTCATAAATATTTTTATTTTTTATTGGTTATAGTTTTTTTAAACTGTTTTCTTGTTATGTCCTCCTAGTTTCTCTCTCTCCATTTAAAGTTTCACGATTTTGGCAGTATCTCTAAATATGCGTCATTCTCGCTAAATATCGCTCCTATACATAACAAATATAGTTCGTATTTTGGTGATAAACGAATTCTCAGTAAATCAATTTCAATTTAAATTGTACAGAGAACCATGTAGTTAGTGCTTCACATGTTTGTTTATGAACATTGCCCCAGCTTCTAGGAACAACTTAGTTTCAAAATGAATCCTTTGAATGAGGGAACAGATGAACATCGTACATATACATTTACATAGCCTGTCAAAATCATAATCCTCTTTTTCCTTTACCGTTGGGTAAAAAATGCTACACTGAGCTAACCTTCGAAGTTAAATATATGGGGCTACATATATACATAATATGCATAATGGACACGATGAGAGGAAGGGGTCAACGAGGCATCACATGTGTGTACGAGATAACTACTGCCTAGTGTGTGAGGCGCGGCAGGCCTAGTAGTTTAAGCAGTCGCCGTGCCGCTTCCTACTGCGCCAAGTGTTGTGTTTAAATCCTACATGTTTGATCCACAAACTATTGTTGATCTGAGTACTTTCTTTGTGCCTGTTTGCAAAGTCCCCCGAGACACATGATGTATATTCCTAGTGCGGGAGTTATCTTTTTAAGAAAAAATTGTAAATAATAATATTCAAATATTCATTCAGGAATAAACCATTTATTTTAAATATCTACTTTAAGATAAGCTAATTCATGACCTACACCTTTTTACATACACGTAAAAGTCATATTAAAGTAATACTTCAGCGTAGCCCGCTCTGCCTTATTCACCACATAATTTCAGACAGTTACTTAACATACAGGAGGTCCTTCGGCAAATGAGCCTGGTTTATACAACCCTTAGTAATTGGGCATCCTTTGCAAATTGACGAGATTGATGAGATAAGTGAAGAGGTGGACTTTGCTTCATATAATATATTAGATTTACCTTTGTTGACTAGCAATTTACATGGTATGTACACATGACAAACTCCTACATATACAAGGAAAAGGACTTTGACTGCACGACTGGGCTAGTGGTTAAAGCGGTTTACTCTTTCTACTGCGCCAAGTATTGAAGGTTCAAATCCCACATGAGACAAACTCTTTGTGTGATACGTAAATTGTTATTCTGAGTCTAGGCATTCCTTGGGTCTATTTGATGTATGTTTCTAAAATCCCCTATGACACAGGATTTTTTTGTTGGCTTTAGAAAAACACTTTTTGGAGGTCGAACTCTTGAACTGCACGTTGTCTATCTCGGGCGTAGATAAATAATTACCAACAGGTGAACAAAGTCACTAGTGTTTTGTTTGTTTGGAGGGGATTAAATAAGCTCTTTCAATAAGTAAAAGGCATTTTTAAATAAACAAAGGTTTTTTAAGTAAGGTACGTACATACGTACGTTTCTAGTAAGGTCGTGTGTGTATACTTATACATGTATAGTTGGATAACAATTGCCAGTATCTGTAAAATTTAACTACACAAATCACTTACTTCCATGTTCCTTGTGAGTTTGACGCCTTAATAGATAGTTACGGTCGACAAACGATTACATGTTTCCAGTGAAGCAAGTAATAACACAGACAATGATATGGATCTTCACATTGAGTTACACAAACGTAGTCTTCATTATGCCTATTTAGTTCTGTCAGAATATAGTTTATGCTAATCTTCGTGTTCTCCGTTCTTATGTTTGGTATTTCTAAGCTCTACACAGCCTTTAATAGTACCCAGCGTGACAGGGTTTTTTTTATGGAATAGGGGGCAAATGGGCAGACGTATCACCTGATGGTAAGCGATTGTCGCCGCCCATTGACACCCGTAACACCAAAGGTGTCACAAGTACGTTGCCGGCCTTTGAGGATGGGGAGGGGAATGAGGGGAAATGTTTCCTGACTTACTCGGTGAAACACAGCACTCCGGTCGAGCCGGCCCATGTATGCCGAAGCGTGCCTCTCCCACTGGTAGAAGAACATTTTAGCCTACAACCACGCTGTTTTTCTTCTCTATGTTGTTGTACTACGAAGCTAGATCCGTTTCTTGACTAAGTGACATTTCCACTGCGTAAACACCTGATCCTCGTTCAAAGGGTGGGTAACTTAATTGTAACTTTCGAGTTGCAAGTGTCCATCAGCTACGATTATCACTTATCAATAGGTGATTTGTTACCTCGTTTGTCCTCTATTGTCATAAAAAAGTTGATTTGAATGTACGAATTTGAAAAGCTAAGAAAATCTATTTCCCTTTCGTTGCTTCAGCTGTCTATCCGCTATCTGTCTTTAAACTACTCAACGAAATTTGATGCCTTATTTAGCAAAATATAGAATTTGAAAGGGATGTTTTTATATGCAATATGCATATTATATCAGAGTATATTTAAAAGAAGGCTTAAAATTTAGTATAAATCTACGCCTTAACGAATAGACTGGTGTTCCGTGCAATTAGGCGTCTAAATACAGCCGTTGCCAGGATTTATTCATTTCTTTCATTATACAACGGTTAAGCTTTATGAGTTTTGGTAGACGAACTTCTTTGCCGGAACAAACAAACGGACAGACCAACAGACATACATAAAAAAACGTTATTATGGTATATGTACTGCGTATAACATGCACGTGTATTTAGTAAAAAGCGCTTATTTTAATATTATTAACAATCTAATATATTTTTGGATAACTTTATAGATTCAAAGCGAACTATTTTGAGTCTTATCTGTCATCTCAATCAGAAACAAAACAGACAGAAGAGTAGAAGAAAACAGGGTACAGTAAAAAAGTTTTACATTATCCTTTACTTTAGTTTGGCGGGACCATAAGGTTTAACTAACATATAAATGAAACTCCTTTACGGTTGGAGAGGAACTAAGACTTAGTACTTTAATTCAATAACTAGCTAACCCGTTTAATACTTAACTAATAATAATAATTATTCCGGACATCTAACACACAACGCTGTCGAGTCCCAAACTAAGCAGAGCTTGTATTTTGGGTACTAGACAACTGATATACATATTTTTTTTCTGTAAATAAATACATTTCATACATAGAAAACACACAAACTCCGAAACAAATATTTGCAGATCATATAAACATGTGGTCCGACTCAGGAATCAAACCCGAGATCTTTAGCACAGCAGCCGCATACACTACCAGTGCGCCACCGAGGCAGTAAAATTGCAGTAGCATTATCGTTAAATCTTTTACTAGCTGTGCCTCGTGGTGTTACCCGAGGTACAACAACAAATAAGTAGCCTAAGTTGCTCCTCTTATCATCAGCTATCTGCCAGTGAAAGACCCGTTTTTTTAAGATTACTCCCGCATTAGGAATATACATCCTGTATCTTTACAAACATACATGTAATGGTCACAAAGAAGACCTAAACTCAGGACAGCAATTTGTGGATCATACAAAGTGTTGTTTCATGTTGGCACGACACTTGGCGCACGCATGACGCTACCACTAGGCGAACCGTAACCAGATAAATAGACAGACAAAACTTTAAAAAAACCTGTTTTGATGTAAGTACCTTATATACTTTCATATACATTTAGTGAAAAGCTGAACGATAAGGGTTCTAGGTTTGAGGTACGGAACCCTAAAAATGCAGTCGAATTCATAACCTCCTCCTTTTCTGAAGTCCGTTAAAATTTGTTGGTTATTATTAATGTTTCGAACATTTTCATGTACTAAAATGGTTTCTAATTGTACTACTGCTAAATTCATTTTTGTAAATCATAGAAAACATTACATCCTAGAGCAATAATAACAGTTACATATAATATTAACTTTAAAATTAATGTATGCAATGAGGAAAACGCAAAATGATATAATAATATAAAATCTGTTTGCTGTACCAGATTAGTAAAATGGACTCAATTTTTTCAGGCAGCCGTGGATATAACAAGATAATTAATCTGATACCTCAGACTTCAGAAAATTAGTCTTTGAGAGATTCATTCATCATATAAAAAGAAAACTTAACTGGGCTTACAAACAAAAGTAAAAATTGTTATATTTATCACGAACCTTGCTATATATAGTAATATATATACCTACCTACCAAAATACTTTTAATATGAGCAGTTATAATATATGTGTAAAAATCTGACTTTTGGAAATTTCTCCAAATATTTTAATGACATCGAGTATGCAGAAGGTTTCAGGGAATCGATCTAGCTACTATACATTTTTAGAAAATTTACCAAAGAAAATACCCAGCAAAGCTTGGCCATCCAAGTACTATTCTTAATTACTAGGTAGTTTGTGTCAACTGGACTATGTGTCCAGCACACAGTTTCGGTTAAGTAATTCCTCAAAACGAATATCGTAACAGTTTCATTGCTAAATGCATCGTCCGAACCACGATCCAACCCAAGCATGCTTTATTGAATTAAAGTACGGGCTACTTCCTTGACATTTTGTCAAATAAAATTTTTCCTCTTGAAGGCACTCATAATCTGACAAGGTTTCATTGTTCTCAAATGTATCATGTTACCTTTTGGGTGCCCCTGATCAAACAAAGCTACTCACAATTTCATTAAATGGTTAACCACTTAATTGAACCACGAAATATTCTACAGCTTATGAAATAAAACCTCAGAGAATATTTTCATCGTGGTTTTCAATTATTATAGAGCCACGCTAATTTCAGCACATACAGGCCGGCTCGACAAGAACAGTGTTATTTTCGCACAGAAGACCTACGTAAATGACAGCGTTCGTGCTGTTGTGTTTCGTTGGTGAGTGCGAGACCGGAGGCCCAATGCGGCAGAAGCATCACTAGGCCGCCATAGTGTGGGACACCATACTGCATTGTTGCATTGTCTGCATACGTAATGAGTACGATGACGATGGATTCTGCTCATGCTTACCATCGGGCAAAATAGTCTCTTTGATAGGATATCGATCGATATCTATATATTTGATCTATTTTTTAGTTCATGAACTGTTTCTGAATTAGTTTCAATCGACTACCCTTTGCATTATCACTGATATCCTCTTTTTCGTTTTTTTTTTCATTCATTGTCTATGTCCACACCATGTATAAAGGGACAATGCGAGAGAAGAGGTTGTTATCTGTTAGTTCTTCGCAATCAACTTATTTACCTACACAATCAAGTCTCAAATGGGTGACGCATAAAACAAAATTTATGAGCTATACAGCGACTGATAAAATATAGAACCGCACAATGTTTGAAACGACTTACTATAATAAAACGTATTTCAAGTAAATCCTCCTTTATGACGTATGCTTTACTTTCAAGAATAGGATGACCATGGATTGCTAAACTTCAAATTTTAATCATTGCGAATTTGGGTAATTAATAAAATTTTTGTTACAGTATGGTTGAGTCTAGAACCTGCTCGTATTTAATGTTTTTATGCTTACAGTGTGATCTACATATTAAAATTAATAAAATAAATATTTTTTTAGCTAATAATATTTAATGAAATACTGACTAATAAAGGAAATATTGAGGTCTGAGCCAAAGTTATTAAGAGCTAAGTTAAGGAATAAGTAATACTTTTCAAGTAGATTGCTAAACTTTCCAAAACACGATAGACATAAAAACTGTACTATCTGTTATCTATTACTTGCTGTCTATGTCTCAATTAATCAGTCTGTTCCAGTCCGTTGGTAAACATTGACCATTTGCAACACGTGCCATAGCACTCGGTCCTTTGTATTCCTCAAGTCATCAAATTTAGAGGTCATGAGAGAGAAATTATTCTACCCTTTCTTCCACAGGTTTATAGCCTGTACTCAATAAAAAAAATATTGCACCTGTCATCGGCCACCACGACGGTCATACCTACTCCATTGCAAGTGCGATGGATCGTGCTCATTACGCGAGTAATTTTGGTGACTTAAACTCTACTCCTTATAATACAAATAGACATACTCAAAGTCCGACTCATAGAGGGTACTCGAGGAGTATCATAGCCTCGATATACCTACCCGTTGTATATACTTTAGAGTTTATTTATATACTTTAGAAATTACACTTTACAAGTGTTCTGGGTGTTGTTATAAACAACACCCAGAACACTTGTCGAGATTGTACTTTTTTGTAACGTCTCATTACCTGTACAATTTATGGACACCCTAGCAATAGCGACAGGTTTACAACGTAGACGTGTCTAGACGTTATAAAAATACTGATAGATTGAATTTATTTGACATTGTACGACCGGTTCATAGTTAAACTGATAACAATAGTACCTATCACATTACGGGTGAAGTACTTGCTGTGAAGGTTCACGTGAAAACATTGCTTTGGCATTTGAAAATTTTCATGATTACTATTGTTGTCTCATTATGTAATTGTTGGCTTGTTCGTCTACTGGTTAGTGACCTTTACCCCTATATCAGAGGTCATAGTCGTGCACGGTATAAACATTGTTTGATGGGTGTGAAATTGGTTCGGTGTCTGGGTTTAATATATATCGATAATATTTATAGAAACAAACCTGCAGGATTATCATCATTTAGATATTGATTCTTGATATGTCTCCTTTGGGATCATACGGCAGTAGATGAAATGTGTCATAAAACTATTTTTTCTTAATATACATAACTACAAATAAAAATGATAATACAAATGCAGACGGATTTACTCATATACTGGTCATCGCTCAGCAATTATGATGACAACTGATATCTGCAACAATAAATCACTTTTCAATTTCTCGGCCAAACTAAGATGAACTTAAACGACCGTTATCCATTCCATATCCTCGGTAAACATTCTCAAGTTAATTAAACCAAACAAATAGAGGACTCTGATAACTCGATTAGTGGCTTCTAAATCACAGCAAGCGGCATTGAGCGACAGTAGTCAAGTTTAATCGGTTATGTTATAGTTTTGGCACGTTCAAGACATGGTTGATGTCTAACTTTACTTCATATTGTGGATCTTGGAGACTATACAGTAATTATCTCATTGATAATTGCTGGTACAAATAGTTTTTTTATTCGGACATTTTTTTTTCGGACAACTAACACACAACGCTATCTAGTCCTAAACTAAGCAGAGCTTGTATTATGGGTACTGGACAATTGATATGAATGCATAAATACTTTTTTTTGTAAATACATACATATTATACATAGAAAACACCCAAACTCCGGAACAAATATTTGCAGATCATACAAACTTTAATCCGATACAGGATTCGAATCCGAGACCTCATGGACAGCAGTCGCGTACGCTACCACTGCGCCACCGAGGCAGCCTAGTTAAATAGTTTTGAATAAAATGTTTCTAGCTTACGCGGTTTCTTCACTGTATTTGTATAATTTTTTAAGTGACTCGACTCTGCTTGACGGAAAGCACGGCCACCCGATAGTGGCAGTCAATAGGCACATGAAATTTAAGAGTCACAAGTGCCATGCCAACGTTAAAGTCTCAGATATTTTAATAATAACAATCTGAGAAAGTACATCTAACTCTTTGTTACGATTTAACTGCTAAACCACTGTATACATTTCAATGAAATTGGGCATGTGGATACTTCGATTTTTGAGGAAGGATATAAGTTACTCTTCACTGCGATAATTGATATACATGTGGGCAAAATGCGTGGAAAACCTAGTAATTATTTCGGACATTTGACTTAATGTCACCTAGTTTCAAACAAGACAGGGGTTGTAGTATATAACTAGATAGACTGATATACTGACTTTGTTATAACTTCACATTCACAAGACAAAATATATAGTAAACACCCAAAATCCGTAACAAATATTTGCAGGCCAAACGAACGTTTAATCCAACTCGGGAATCAAACCCGAGACCTTGGCTCACCATTATCTATAAGATCGCGCAGTCAGCTGACATCATAAACATCGAAATATAATCGTAAGCTGTTACTTCTTAATATCAAATAAAACTTTAAGAAATTTCTAGTAGCTACAAGCCTCAGAAAAGTTGACAATCAGACATGTATAAGGCATACTACTTTACCATTCAAATTGAAAACATGACCTAAATATTTGTCATGTCACCAAAACATCGTCAAAAGAAACCACTCCGAATTACATTATATTACTTGCATGCCAAAAAACCAAAGCTGAAACTGTCAGCGAATAAATTTAATTTAAAAGGAAGTACAGGAAATATTCATATTAAAATCATAACTTTCATCGTAAAAACCTTGCAACTTCATTTCTGAAAACTTTTCTCTTTTGAAGTATAAAAAAATAGGTCTTTTTGTGCTTTGATAGAACCATCCATGGAAGAATAACAAAAACTTTTTTAACTTAAATTAATTGTTATCTGTAATTTTTCCCACGGGTTAATTTAATCAAAATACCTCTCTTTGCTTTCCTTTCTTAAAAGTGCAGTGTTATGATTAAAATAATAAAAAATGTGCTATAGGATCAGTTAGTGATTTGAAACAGATTTTTTTAAAATGCAATTAGTAGCCAAAATTTTATGATTTAAGCATTCAACCAAAAGAATAACCTTCGACAACCCATAAAGTCCCACTGCTGGGCTCGGATCTCCTCTCAGGAGAGGGTACCTCCCCACGCTGTCCGATTGCGGGTTGGGGACTCGCAAGACAACATTGTGGCTACGTAATCTTGCCGTTGAATGTTTTCAAGCCGTCCAAAGGCCTCCAATTAAGCTTCATGAATGTTTTCATATGATAACAACCGATACCGACTGCTTTTCGTGACCTCTGAATCACGGAGACGCTCATGGTATCGTGCCACTTGTGGTCGCCCATCCAGGTACAGACCACGCCGTCGTTGCTTATCCTCGGTGATTGTATCTAATCAACGAGTGCAACTGGGCTATAAATGAATTTGTTTTGCTTTTATATTGGTGTAATATTTTAATGTAATGGCTTTTCGTTTTTCACGAAGCGTTTATACCCTAATAAGTATTAATATTTTGGCAGTCTGTCTGTTGATTGTATATTCCACCTTAGCGCCTAAATTACTGAATCCTCAAATTAAAACATTAACTGTATTTAAATTGCCTGCAAAAATCTAGCTTTGTTATTGTGATTTGTTACGCACGATAATTCAATAAATCTTTATTTATTGAATTTAGCCACAATTATGACTATGTCGCTGAATCATAGCCATTTTTTATTTAGTTATTTAGTCTTGAATATTATATATATATAATACAAATCAATGGAGTAAGATTATGAGAGTTCAAGTCAATAAATCAATTGCCCTTACAGCCTTGTGTATCGTATGTACATAACATGATGTAAATAAATGTCGTTAGTAACGTTCACCATCTTTTTTATAGGAGCCAAAAATCTAATCTCTATTTAAAAGCACTTAAGGACAGTAATCAAATAAAATAAAATTTTCAGCTTAAAATATAACTTTTCACTTTATTTGTTATCTTTGGGCAAACGCTGCGAAATTTACGCTTGACTATGAAATTGTAATAAAAGTTGATAATTTAACTAAGAGCCTTATATAACTTTTAAATTGAATCCTTTGAATACATTTTTACAGAAATTATATTTAGCTTTTCAAGGACTGTTTAATTTGTCTATAGTTTTTATTACCACAGTAAGAATTTCATTGTTAAACTTATTTAGATAAGTTCTAAATCTTATCTATCTCTATCTCTTCTATATTTTCAAAGATTTATTTCGTTGTATTCTACATTTTGCTAGATTTATTTTAGTCTCATTTAAATAATATTTATAAAACTTGTTTTTAGATTATATTTTAATAATAAGGTAAAATAGATAAAGCATCAAAAGGGAATGGTATAAAGACAGTTAATAAAATGATGAGAAAAATCTGGTTTGTACGAATGCATTGGTAGGGTAAAGTCAAGTAGATTCACATCGCAAACCGAATGTGTAATTCGAACTGCCCCTTGTCGAAAGGTCCACTATACTGCAATTAAAGTACAAGTTACCATTTTTCATTTTTCTAAGCACTATGGCGCTACTCAAAATAATACCCATAAATTTTTTGACAGATGACAATTTATTCATTAATGTAATCTTCAGAACAGAACCTTAGTATTTAATTAATTCTAACCAGCAGAGATCATTCACAATATCTATTATTATTACGGGAATTAACGAGATGACTTATTTAAAGGTGTGTAGGAACGGGTCAGATATTCCTCCAACACAAAGGGAGGATCCCCCGACCAGCCGAGGTGATCATGCCTAGCGGGCCACTGCCCAACGGTTGATGTTGGGACGTTGTATATATGTAATAAATAAAAGTTAAAATAAATGATTGGTAGTTTCTTAGTACACTACGTTAGTCCGTAATTCGGTGTATCTTCGCTAGATGGAACCATTCATTGATAGAGATATTGGTAGATTCGCCACAAAGGTATTACCGCTGACTTGACTGACGTTTCGACCAGGTTGCACTAACCACGGTCACAGGCTGACCCGTGAAAATGATTATTATGGCATGAATCACGAAAGTTTTTAAGTTAATATGTTTCTTGTTTAGTTTAACTGATATAAACCAATTTCCTTAATAACGGTGTGTAATTATGGCTATTCATAAAACACAAACAAACTTAACAGAAGTAAACTTTAAACAAGANTTAAAATAATAAAAAATGTGCTATAGGATCAGTTAGTGATTTGAAACAGATTTTTTTAAAATGCAATTAGTAGCCAAAATTTTATGATTTAAGCATTCAACCAAAAGAATAACCTTCGACAACCCATAAAGTCCCACTGCTGGGCTCGGATCTCCTCTCAGGAGAGGGTACCTCCCCACGCTGTCCGATTGCGGGTTGGGGACTCGCAAGACAACATTGTGGCTACGTAATCTTGCCGTTGAATGTTTTCAAGCCGTCCAAAGGCCTCCAATTAAGCTTCATGAATGTTTTCATATGATAACAACCGATACCGACTGCTTTTCGTGACCTCTGAATCACGGAGACGCTCATGGTATCGTGCCACTTGTGGTCGCCCATCCAGGTACAGACCACGCCGTCGTTGCTTATCCTCGGTGATTGTATCTAATCAACGAGTGCAACTGGGCTATAAATGAATTAGTTTTGCTTTTATAATGGTGTAATATTTTAATGTAATGGCTTTTCGTTTTTCACGAAGCGTTATATTATTTCATATTTGTTTTTATTGTAATGTATCTATGTTAATTAAAGTGATTCGTTTTAATTAACTTTAAGTCAATAAATCAATTACCCTCCACAGCCTTGAGTATCGTATGTACATAACATGATGTAAATAAATGTCGTAAGTAACGTTCACTATCTTTTTTATAGGAGCCAAAAATCTAATCTCTATTTAAAAGCACTTAAGGACAGTAATCAAATAAAATAAAATTTTCAGCTTAAAATATAACTTTTCACTTTATTTGTTATCTTTAGGCAAACGCTGCGAAATTTACGCTTGACTATGAAATTGTAATAAAAGTTGATAATTTAACTTAGAGACTTATATAACTTTTAAATTGAATCCTTTGAATACATTTTTACAGAAATTATATTTAGCTTTTCAAGGACTGTTTAATTTGTCTATAGTTTTTATTACCACAGAGTAAGAATTTCATTGTTAAACTTATTTAGATAAGTTCTAAATCTTATCTATCTCTATCTCTTCTATATTTTCAAAGATTTATTTCGTTGTATTCTACATTTTGCTAGATTTATTTCAGTCTCATTTAAATAATATTTATACAACTTATTTTTAGATTATATTTTAATAATAAGGTAAAATAGATAAAGCATCAAAAGGGAATGGTATAAAGACAGTTAATAAAATGATGAGAAAAATCTGGTTTATACGAATGCATTAGGGTAGGGTAAGGTCAAGTAGATTCACATCGCAAACCGAATGTGTAATTCGAACTGCCCCTTGTCGAAAGGTACACTATAGTATAGTAGCACTACGGCGCTACTCAAAATAATACCCATAAAATTTTTGACAGATGACAATTTATTCATTAATGTAATCTTCAGAACAGAACCTTAGTATTTAATTAATTCTAACCAGCAGAGATCATTCACAATATCTATTATTATTACGGGAATTAACGAGATGACTTATTTAAAGGTGTGTAGGAACGGGTCAGATATTCCTCCAACACAAAGGGAGGATCCCCGACCAACCGAGGTGATCATGCCTAGCGGGCCACTGCCCAACGGTTGATGTTGGGACGTTGTATATATGTTAATCGGCGCGAAAACTTCTTTTGCGCGATGCAGGATTGGTAGTTTCTTAGTACACTACGTTACTCCGTAATTCGGTGTATCTTCGCTAGATGGAGCCATTCATTGCGGTAGATTCGCCACAAAGGTATTACCACTGACTTGACTTACGTTTCGACCAGGTTGCACTAACCACGGTCACAGGCTGACCCGTGAAAATGATTATTATGGCATGAATCACGAAAGTTTTTAAGTTAATATGTTTCTTGTTTAGGTTAACTGATATAAACCAATTTCCTTAATAACAGTGTGTAATTATAGCTATTCATAAAACACAAACAAACTTAACAGAAGTATACTTTAAACAAGAAAATAACACAACAAACCCCATAGATTAAATATATAGATCAATATACATTAAGTATAGGTTGATAAACACATCAAAAATTAATATATATATTTTGAGATTAAGTTAAGAGATGCAGTACAGAAATAAAAATGCAGGTAGGTCCACAATAAAAAAACAAAAACAGCTTTACAACTTGAGAAAATAATGACATCATCTAAAATCGTGTCCTACAATAGCCCTGTCTGTTCAACGTCAAGGAAATTAAGTGGGATCTACTTTGACGAGATTAGCGACGAATTGTGACGAGGGTAACAGATGCACCTGCGCCACTCGACACTCCACAGATGTAGCATAAATGGTAGAGCTTTGACTACTTGACGGAAATGTGTCAAGATTGAGCGGTGAAAACATAAACTTTTAGTAAACAGATGTAGAAAGGATTATAAATTAACTTTTTTTACTGTTATTGTAATTTGAATCCCTAAATATTATCTGGGATAAACAAAATTTGTTTGAAACCCAAATACTTAGACAAATTTGTCTGTAGATAAAAATCCATGTTAAGATTAAGAGGTAAGCTTCTTATGGTAACGTAGATATGTATCTAAATTGGTTTATCTTAGTCACATTATAACTTTCTTGAATATGATGTTATATACATTCTGCAAGCTAATAAAACACATTGCTATTTAAGTCAGTTTATAGATAAAGAAATACTTTTTAAATCTCTTCTAGCAACGATAACCTTTTTATAAAAATAAATATACTGTGATACAGATTTCTTTGATCTTAGAATTAGATTGCTGACTCAGAGTAGAAATTGAGTTTGAAACTATGCATTTCAACGAACTGTGTAATATTTATCTACTGAAGTACCATCTTTTTTATCACGGGAATACATCTGCATGTAATTTTATATATATACAGATGTAATTCCGTTTCCTATCTATACGAAATTACATAAAATTTATAGTAAATGTTAGAAATAGATTTTTATTTAGAAAACTATTTATTTGTACACCGTATTACAGATAAAAGAGAGTACAGAAACAGAGTTTGTACATAAAAAGGGTAGGCCTTATTGCCGAAAGTAAAATCTTCTCTCAAAATGTATCCGAGAGCCAGTAATTGACGGTGCGACGAGTTTTGTAAAATTATAATTTTCTAATTAACATAACTGTAAATACATTTATATCTCCATACATGCATACATACACATACATAATACACATTAATAACTATAACTACTCAATTATACTAATATTATATTTCACATATTTGTGACTGATTCGGTTATGACGTATAAAATTCTTAAACTGTTTACTGTTTGCGCTTTTCTAATGTTTACCAGCAATGCGTTATACAAACGTACAGTTTCATTGTTATATTATTAATACATCAACTACTTCTCATTCTTAAGCCTTTGGTCAATCATGTTTGAGTACAAGCTTTTTCATGAGTACGCGAAGTAGTACGGTTCCTTGTCATCAGCTTTTTAGCCACTTCCCAATGATTTGCGATGTTGTCAACATAACGGTAGGCTGTTTAATAGACAGGACATTATAATCTATGGTACATTATTTTACATCTTGAGAACAGAAGAAAATCTTTAATATTTTCTCTATTTATTCTTACTAAACTGCATTACCCACTGTGATCGATCGACCGGGCATTCACTAGCTAGCAGATATTATTCCTAGCTAGCAAGTCATAAAATCGAAGGCAATAGCCTCCACTGAACATTAGACGAAAAAGCAGACAAGTTAAAGTTTGAACAAACGCATTTAAGCCGATAATGTGGCTTCTAAATAATTATAAAAATCCTGTCAATAATCGTCATTTTTTCTTTTTGCTGATGAATAAACTACGAGACTTTTTATTTTTTTTTCATTTTTCAGTTACTCAAATACTATTTTACTAAACCTGTGAAGTAAATTGATGAGAATCAGAAAAGAAGATTCCAGATTCGAATTCACCACTTGGTGCACTCACCAAAACCGGTTTGAGCTGGACAAAAGCGGATTATCTGGATAATACTGGATTTTAAATGCCCGACGGCGTTGGTGGTATAAAGTAGTAAGTACTTCATAGCATTTTTTGAATAAATAACGAAACTTTTGTTTTAGAGTGGTTTGTTGTACACAAAACAAACAGCATCCAATAAATTCAAAAGTATTTTTATTAATTAACAAAGTTTTGAGCCTGTCACTTTTCATTTCGTCAAAAACAAAATTCTAATTGCCAAATCTATTTAGAGAGTTTGTCTAGAAAGAAGTTAATTGAAGGGTGTAGGTAAATGCTTACCATCTACATCATACAAAAATCTTTTTTACTTGCATGTTCAATAACTCAGCGACTCCAGGAAAATAAATCATCTAAATCGTAAAGTTTTAAAGAAGTTATGTTGTTGTTGAGAGGAAAGTTACAAATCCAAATGCCTTGTTAATTTGTTTAAGTAAATTGAAGTTGGAAATATCCACTGTACTCGGTAAATCTAGGAAAACTTCAAAACCCTAACATGTTGTTTTAAAGTGAAGATTAACTGTGCTCTGCCCTCTGTTCTCTGTTGGTTCTCGCGGCAAAGAGAAACCTAAGTTCTTCCTCAAAAGCTAAAGTATTTCCATGACATGTAGTTCTAACAGGCAGAGTCGAGTAACTTTGGTAAGTCCATACAATAAAAAACGATAACCAGAAAAAGTCACCTTTGAATTTATGATAAATATGATATGAACAACATATGAATAAGCACAATACTCGACTTTTCTCATCATAAAGTGTTGTTTGTAAAATATTGTAACTATATTAAAACCCGTGTTCTTACAATATGCACCGATGTTTGCCCCCAGGGATATCAATCACAAAGGCTTTTTGCCTTTGCGTTCAATTTGCAGCGGACATTTGCACAGCAGAAACTTCATGTTCGTTTTAGGTTGTTAATGGCAGAATGCCAAGTATATTTGGAATTCGGAATGTAGATACAACGTCTACTAAAGTAAATGGTAAAGTTATTCTTAATATATATGAAAAGGCTGACTTCGTGTTTTTGATGAAAATGTATTTTGGCTATAAACTGCATAATGCTGCAGAAACATCTCAATAGTCCGCCTTAGGGTGTGCTATGTGGGTTATCAATCTGCATTGTTGCATTGTCTGCATTCGCAATGAGTATGTTAACCACTTCTCTCAGTACCTGGTCATCGCTGTCATCCATCAATAAGAGTAGAGTTACTTTGGCAGGCTCAAACACAAAAAATAAGTGAAAAATTTATTTACCACAACATGGTTTATATTATTTTAGCATTATAATAGTGACAGTATCTTATTACTATTGACTTTATTGTACACCTATGTTGATAGCCAGGTTCTGAACGGTCAGTTTGCTCCTAAGTATAAAATTGGTATTCCTTTAATATATCAATTAGAACTATACCATAAAAAGTGATGGTTCGATCACCGAACTCTGTTTTCATCACGCGCTTTACATTCGGTCCTGTTTTCAGTAATTGAATCATTCATTAAATCTATGTTAAGGAAGACGATGCTCCAGAATTTAGATTTTCATACATATATTTGAGTACAAAATCAAAGAGAAACATTCGAATCAGTCACAAAGGTCGTACCTCAACAGGACACTCAAAGAAAACATAAATTCTGCTAAAGCACATCTCTTTCATTTAAGCATTGAATGCATATCTCTGCTGTACAAGATTTGAACTTCAGGCGATTTTTTTAGATACATTTTCAGTTGTTTTAGATTTTAGGATGTGGTCATCAGAAAATTATTCGATTACACTTAAATATGAAAATCTTGTGTTTTTGGAAAGGATTTTTGATGAGGATTTGTTAGATGTGACTCTCTTAGTTTAAACGTCGACTTATCACCAGGAATCTATTTAATAAACTATTAATTTAATTTCATGAAATATATTTTTCATTTAATTAGTTAGTGCCTATACATGAAATGTAAACAAAAATAAAGTTGGTTCATGTGAAAAACATTCGTAAATATCTAACATATATCTGTTTTAGATATTATAATGTTAAAATAATAAGTATTCAGCTGTTTATCCCCGAAAGTAACTACCACTTAGTACATCTTTCTTGAAAACATTGTATATTAATCAATACGAAAGTAAAGTCTATCTATCTGTCTGCCTACCTATCAGATGTTACTGCTAATCTTGAAAAAAAGAAGATTGTGATAAACTTCGTTATAAAGATAGATTGTACCTTGGAGTAGGATATTTGCTACTTTTCATCCCAATAACGGCAAATGCTAGTAAAAAATATACTTAACACCTTTTACCCTTTTAAAATATCAGTTATTACTTTCATAAAACCTCTTACGGCTTGAGATGAATGACTTTAATAATATGATTGATTTTTTTTCTTATCTGCTAGCTCTTTTCGCTTGGTCGTTACAGATGAAATTTGAAATGTTTCTCACAACGATTGGGGCCGGACGATTGCTTCGTCTGGGCCGCATGTGTTCCCGCTATAAAACACAAATGCTTGTAACTTTATAACGTCTGTATTTTGCATTCACCGCTCTGTTTCAAGTTTTCTTCGTTTCGTATTTTTTATTTCAAATTTAAAAGGGAATGCATCTTGACCCTATGACACATCTGTCTATTTTTATAAGGGATATTATTCAGCAACTAGCTTTGCCTATGGCTGTATGTTGGTTATTACAGTAAACAGTATTCATGTCCTTCGTCAAGAATCAAAGTATTTCTAAGCCGAATTTCATTGAAATCGGTGCAGTGGTTTAGCCGTAAAAGCGTTACAGATATACAGACATATAGCTACTTTCGAATTTATAATATTAGTATGAATTGAAAGTTGTGAGTAATTTTGTTCAAAAGTTTTCAAGCTCATTTAGTATCGTAGTTCGTTAAGTACGGGCTGGATTTGACCAGAATGATACCAAGACCTAAAAAAAACTAGTGTAGAGTAGTCCTTTCGTTAATTTTCACCTAGTCGGTGAAACCTTCAAAATTTTACCTGAAAATGAAGAAACCAAAACTAAAAGCATTATTAAATCATTTACGCCCTTCACTCTGCACCTAGTACTCATTAAAACAAATTAGCCTACTAATTCAACATAATACTCTTGAGAACTAAATATTTTTCAACGTTAATATAATTTCAAGAAATTTAATACCAGTTAATACTGACATGTTTTATGAGTACCGTAAAAACACCTCGTAGGGTCCTGCGAAGCCGAGGCCAATTGTTTAATTACCCTCAAAAGCTTGTCTGCTAAAATTTAGTAGTGAATCAAATTTATTTCCGCAACCATTTGCGGATTTGCTGACTCTTGTGTAAGTAGACTAGTTTATAGTCAAGAGTGAAAGGTCGGGCTTTTGAAGCTCGAAAAAACATACAACTGTTGTTTTTGAGAGCCATAGGCATGGTACTTAGCTTAGCAGTCGGGATTACTTATCGCTAGGCCAGTCAGTCAATCATTGAAAAAAAAACCCGACTGCGTCAATATCATATATAAAATACATAAGCTATGTATATTAATAATAACCGGTAAAAAAAAATATTTTGATACCATACTCGATGTATATTGAAAACATTTTTTGGATTACTGTTTGGCTTCAAAAATCCTTAATTTAGTTTTTTTTTAATTTTGATGTATCCAGTGTCATTCTCACTACTAAGACGAATCTATTGAAACCTCTCACATTAAAATACAACAAGCCGTTTAAGCTCTAAGGCATGCTAAAGAAATTGGCAGTCGGGTAATAATGATTCAAAATCATTAAAAACAATCTGAAGAAAGTTCCAAAATGTGTTATAAATCAATTTTTGTAACTATATTACAATATTGCAAACAATTAAAACAATCAAAATATTAAGATAAGAAGATGGAAAAGAAAAGTTAAATTCGAAGCACTTTCTTTAAAGTAGTCTGTTTATAACCCAGTGCAGTCATAACCACAACCGTCTGCCTCTAATTGGTGTTATACCGCGAATTACTAATCTTTAGCCTCATAGCATAGTTAAAAGTCGGTCATTTTGCCAGCTCAATGCTATAAAAAAGCCATTGTGTTCTTTCTAATTATTTTATTTTCTTATCTGGCTTTCGGCATCTACATTAGATGAGAGTTAACTTGTTAGTGCAACGTGTAAGTGGATTAAGGTTTTGTAATCTGTTATATTTCTCTAATGCTCATCTAATGATATTTTGGTACTATTATATCTCAAATTGGCTTATAATTACAATTTATTACAAATATAGTAAGGTTAAAAGAAACTTAAAAATTTTAGACAGAAGCCAATTAGAGTTAAGTATGCGCATTGTCCGTGCTACTGATCGCAATCCCCGATCCACTTGTAAAAACAATATATAGCATAAAGGACCAATAACTCCCTCACAGTTATACTATTATGTTGCCAAACTAAACAGATGCTATACTTTGCTAGTTAGCCTGTTGATAAATCGTACTTATATATGTATACTTCTAAACACATATTATATAAAATTATACCCAAAAGCACACCAATGATAGTGAGGATCGCATATAGATTTGACATGCATCTCAATCGAATTCACAAACTTTTATTTGGCAGTCATGATTACTAAACACTAGCACTTAGACATGTAAATACTAATCAAAATTTCTTTTCCTCCTGCTCTTACTCCTTCATTATTTTTTTTGTTAATTCCGAAGACTTCAAGTCAAAAGGCCACCAGGGAAAGCCCAGGGCCAGTTGATACATGTGTGTGGCGACTTCCACATACAGCAGCAACAAATATATATGACAGCCATCTACCGAAGATACACAAAATTACGGAGTTTCGTACTGTGGCGACTTCCACATACAATGCAATACATAAAAACACTACAGCGCCATCTACTGAAGATACGTCGAACGACGGAGTAACGAAGGAACTACCCGCCCTGAATCGTGCAATAGAAGTTCTCGCACAGATTAGCATATATACAACATCCAACGTCAAACATTGGGCAGTGGCCCCCCAGACATGATCAGCGCGAATGGTCGGAGGATCCTCCCATTGTGTAGGTGGGACATAAAACATCTGTCTTACACACGCAATGTTCATAAACGGCGTGCGGAACTTACCATCTAAAGGTCCTTCTTCTCGTTTACTATCTGTGGTGTAAAAAGCGTAATAGTCGAATCCGAATGTTATGTTAAATTTAGAAACGAACAGCGTTTCCTACCTTCAAAGGTAGGTAGCCTACTTCCTCATCACCAAAGGATTTCCCATTTCTAACAAAGATATGCAAATGCTGGCGAGCATTTATTCATTGAAATCTGTCTCCACAACACAAAACTACTTCTCGGTGTATTCTACAGTCCTTCCCTACGAGTAGACTATTTTGGTTCGCTCGAAGTACTCTTAGAAAACCTAACCCCCTCGTACAGTCATACTATACTCATGGGTGACTTTAACACTTGCTTACTGAAAAATAATTCTCGTTCCTCCACTCTACGATCTCTCATTGGCTCTAGTAATCTATCCATTCTTCCACTAAATCCTACACACAATTTGCCAAACTGTAACTCATCTTTCCTAGACCTTATCCTTGTATCCTCTGTGGATCACGTTGCCAAACATGGCCAGTGCTCTGCAGACTCATTTTCCTATCACGATCTTCTATTTCTTTTCTATCACGTTCGTACTCCTAAACATATATCGAAAATCATTTCACACCGTAATTTTCGCAATATGGATGTCGAAAACCTGCGCAGGGATGCTGAAAAAATCGACTGGAGTCAAATTCTTAACNATTTTACGACAAAATATTTCGCTTAAAGCCTGTAGAAAACCTTAATTTTAATCATGAAAAAATAATATGACCGGAGAGGTATTTTGGCGTAATTACCTTTGTAATTACAGACTTTGTAATTTTCTAGTTATTAAGGTTGCGTCTCTGCCAACCTTCTAATTACGAAGGCAGGTTTATAGTCGTTGCACGTATGTTAGGCAATTTGGTGGCCCTGGATTTTAAACAATTACACAGATGACGTTTTAGTGCGGAGTTTAGTTTCTGAGATTAGTTTTAAAACGGAAAACTTTAAGCTTCATTATGGGAATATAAAATCTATATGAGTAGAGCTTGAAGTTTCGGTATATTTAAAGTAAATATTTATAAATCTAAATGTCAAGCTATATAACAAAAATAAAAATCAACCTTAATGTCTTAGCTTAATATTATAATCACATCAATTTCACGACCAGTATTTGTTTGGTTTGTTTATGTCACTAATTGTGTTTTTGACATTTCATAGAATTCTTTATGGAAGTAAGGATCTTTTGACTTGGCAGGGTAAAACTGTCACACTAGGCAACTCCCATAAAGCTTCAGTCGATTCTTTAGAGCTACAGAACCCTAAAAATAATAGGTGAACCGGAAAAGTGTTTTGCTATAAAGCAAATTCTCTCGAAATTTACTTATAGTGTCGTGACATAATGTGTAAATTTCAAGCATAGTCGATTTAAGCTTGCTCAAAACGGCTGCTATACCAACAATAATCTTGTGATGATTTTGATAAAAAAAACTAAATTTGGAAAATTAATGCTTGAAATTGTGAAGATATGAATTTTAGAGGCGCTCATAGCCCAGTTGCACTCGGTGATTAGAGACAATCAGCGAGGGCAAGCAACGACGGCGTGGTTAGCACCTGGATGGGTGACCGCTGGTGGCATGTTACCATGAGCGTTTCCGTGATTCGGAGGTCATGTTAGGCAGTCGGTCCCGGTTGTTATCATACGATAACAGTCGTGAAGCTTAGTTGGAGACCTACGGGCGGCTTAAAAAACATCCAACGGCAAGATTTACGTAGCCACAACGTATTCTTGCCAGTCCCCAACCCGCACTTGGCCAGCGTGGGGACGTATGGCCTTAACCCTCTCCTGAGCGGAGATCCGAGCCCAGCAGTGGGATATTATGGGTTGTTGATTGATTGATTGAATCTTTAACTCTGAAGCCTTCGCTACCCAAGTCTGCGCAAACTATACTGCACTCTATAGTGCAAGCCTTATTCTTTATTTTCTATAAGTTGTTGTTCCATAAGTAATTTTACAAAGATAGCACGATATGAGTGTATAATACGTTTCTTACTAATCGTATATGTGCTTAGAATCGACATAAGATAACTTATTCAACCTCTCTCCTCCTTGGTACGTAGCTGAAACAAACTCTAGGGTCATAATTGTTTTTAAGTGCCTTTAATTGAAGAAGAAATTCGTTGTTCATTGAGTAACTTTATAGTAGGTTTTAAAACTGAAGCCAATTAGTTACTTTATTCGTTAAAAACATACACAACCCAATTTTTACACATAAATTGTGGTATTTCTAGTATAAACATAACGTACATAAACACGTAAAAACTACTTCAGTCAACGTGTTTTTCATTATTCCAACCCCTCAATGACCACATTTGTGGTAAATTCCACTTGTGATTACGGAATCTTGGGTCAAATATGCCCTGCATTGTTGGTGAATATTTTTACATACATTTAAGGTTTAATGATTCGTTCAGTGTAAAGGCTCGTTAATGTGAATGAGCAATCTCTTTTAATGTGTTCCTGGCTTTATTTAAAATGTATTGTTGCCAGTTTTGGCATTAAAAGGGCTTACTTTTGTTTACAGATTTTTTGTATATTGTTAAAAGTTTTAGACACTAACAAAACACGC
>PKRV01000317.1:60402-159749 GCA_003709505.1 Hyphantria cunea
AGAAGGTGTACTCAGTCTATCGCTTCCGCTTGTGTCTGTGATGCAGGCTAATGCCTAGATTGATGTGGTTTCTAATTACGAGCTACGGTTGTCACATTGTTGGAAGTTGCCAGATCTATCTTGTTGGTGTTGCCATTTACTGGACCAGTAATTACTAATGGCTTCTTACCTTACGTTGAATGTACTGTTATCATAAAATTGAATGTGTTTAAGCCATTCTGAGATTATTTGAGGGTCAATGGGTCATTTTACCCCAAACTTGGAAGACTTTCCCATGGTAATCAAACTGTTGATATGGTATATTTATGCTTATATAATTCGAAAGCTATAAATGTCCAGTCTAAATCTATACAAATAATTAAAATTGGAGTGTCCCTTTATAATATTGAAATAACCACTTTTTACTAAATGTATGTAAGTATGTTCGGTACTTATGTCCCATAACATATTTTTAAACTTTTTGTCTGTTTGTTCAGGGTAATCTCTGGAAGTCTCTTTGGAAAAGGTTTCAGATTGGGGTAGACTTAATTTAGTTCATTTTAACCCCACAAAGACACATATTTGCGCAATCGCCGCTAAATAAAAAGCTCCCGACGGTCGTATGTCCTCGGTTTGAAGACACTCCCTTAACTGCTTCAGCCAATATTGGAATATTTGCTGTCAATATACTCGATATGTCGAGTACAGTGCAGATCCGTAGCCATCTCGAGGATAAGGCCAACGCTTAACAGATCAAAACAGTGTTTCATTTCAGCCCACCATCTTCTGCTTTATAAGGCGCAGGTTCGGCCTCGTATGGAGTTCTGTCCTCATCTTTGGGCGGGGGGACCCCAGTACCAGAACTTCCCTCGGGACCGCATTCAATGGAGAGCCGAGTCGCTTCGTTGCCATCATCGGTTGCCAAGAAGTTTTAATTCAGCTGGACTCTTTTGCGCTGCATAGAGATGTGGCTTCGCTATGCATCTTCTTCCGCACTTACTATGGGGAGGGCTCCAAGGAATAGTTCGAACTGTTTCCTGCCGCTTTTTTTCGCCATCGTCCTACGCGACAGTAGTTCCATCCCCATTACTTAGATGGTTGGCAGTCCACAACTGGCGGTTTTCCAAGAACTTTCTGCCTCGCACAAAAAAAATGTGAAATGAACTGTCCTGCTTGCGGTATTCCCGGACCAATACGACCTTCGAACCTTCAAGAAAAGAGCGTACTCCTTCTTAAAAGGCCAGCAACACAGTTGTAATACCTCTTGTATTGCGGGTGTTCATGGGCGGTGGTAATCGCTTACCATCAGGCGATAAGTCTGCTTGTTTGCCCTATTCAATAAAAAAACGGCAAAATAGTTTTTGTCGAGACTTTCACTGGTAGAGAATTGATGATATAAGGAGTAATTAGGCTACTTTTTTAAAGACTAGCTTCACCCTGCGGCTTTAGCCATGGTTACTGTTGTACTGCAGATAACACCGCGGGGCTCAGCTAGTCACATACTAGACACTTAACTGACAATCATACTCATCAAACAATTTGTTCTAGATAGGAATTGTACCCACGACTTTGCTTGACATTCGAATACCACTACACCAATAGACTCACCCATCCGTAAGTTTGAAAATAATAAGGCATTTCAAGTGTAGAATAGGACTGTGGGTAATATATAGTGATTAATATGCATAATTGTTGTCCTTCTTCCGTGACTTGGAGCATCAGAAACAATCAAAATTCAAACGCTCCCCGAGACAAATCCTGCTATAAACTCCACACTTACTGCAGACAGCCGACCATACAATATTTCTTCACAAGTGCTCCGAAGTATTAATTAAGGGTCCAACGGTTATACCAGCTTACACAACAAATTTATTTGACTGCTATTGCTACTGCGGGATACCAAGTGTTAATTAAAAACCTGGTTTTATGTTTTTATAACGGTAAGCATGTTGTTTGTGGGTGGTATAAGCGTGGTTTGAAGTTTGTGAAGGTAGTTTTTTTGAAGGATAAATTCTAATCATTGCCTGTGAAGATCTAAATTTTAGTAGCTGTGCAGGTGGGGGATAAAGTTATAGTTTAGTTATTTGAAATTTTTATGTTGTTCACTTTTCTTTCCAATGCAGACTATTTTTAGATACAAGTTAAATAAATCAACCTTATACTGAACAGGATTGTAATTTAGTGTTTATATAATTTAATAAATTTAATTTCAACATTATGCTCCTTGAATAAAATGCATTTTTATTGAGATTGTGTATTGGTAAAACTGAAAAATCAATTCTTTAGCTTTAAAATATTTATAGGTAAATATTAGCATAAAGAAGACAAGCTCACCTGCACGCGGTGCACCCTGCTGAACGACGAACGAGGCTCTGGTGACCGACCGATGACGGTATATCCATCCTAGCAGGTGTAACTAAATACAATAGGGCGATGACGGACAGCAGCGTCACCGGTACAACAAGCTACGCCCTGCGATCACCAATCCACCTGCCCAGCATATTTGTTACGCCGATGACACACTAGTCACAGCCCGAGGGGCGAACTCATAAGAGCGAATAAGTCTCGCCACCATTGTATCAAGATATCATTCTTGAGAAGTTAGTTAGGCCCTTAACAACACTATGTTCAACAACCAAGAATGGTCCTTTCTGCAAGACTCGCCGCCGGGTCATAAGGCTCGAGCCACTCAGTCTTGGTTGGAAACAAACGTTCCGTATACGTTAGAGTCCGTGCTGCTATTGATAACTGGCCTCAACGTCTTAAAGACTGTACTGCAGCCAGTGGAGATCACTTCGACAAAGCTTTGTATATTTTAATGGCTTTATATTAATGTATAAAACTAACACACTGTACTAGTAATAAACGTTACGTATAATAAAAAAACATGTTTTTCTTTGTAAGAACCTTTATGGCAAGACAAAGTATCTATGGCCAGATTACGTATACTTTTAAAAGATTCACACGACGTACTTATGTGTGATGTCTAGTTTGTATTAGTTGTGTATTTAATTGAAAACAATTTTTAAGGTAACACAGCATATAAATGATATGTTATTTTGCAAAAATTACTTATTTTTATTACTACCAATTTTTTTTTTTTTGACGTGGTGGAATGCCTTTACGCACTTCGCTCCCCCCCTGCGGGTACAGGGGGTTCACTTCGTGTGGGACTCCTGACTGACTCCAACCAGACTACCCACTAAACCACCACGGTGTGCCACTCTGCGCCTGAGACGGGAGGGATCCGGGAACCGCTTTCTTACGCCATCCGGACCCCTCCCAGCGCCAGCCCGCACTGAAGCGGGCACCATCTTCTAATTCTAAACTCTTAAGGTGGGCGACGTACGGCACACGCATTACGTCGCCCCCCCTCGCGGGTGGCCTCTAAGCGGATCCGCGGCCACACTCAGGGCGGCATGAGGCGCTGGTAGGCGCGCCTCCGCCGCCCGGTTCGCCGGCGGCGGATCGGGTCCGAGTGGAGATTGTCCTCTCGAGCCTTCTCCGCCGCCTCCTTCTGCGAGATGACTTCCTCGCAGAAGGTCGCGACCGCGGTAAAACTGCTCTCGCCGCCGGCCATGGAGCGTACGACGGCCGGCAGCGAGAGATCTCCTCCGATGACTGCAGTGAGGGCCCGGGCCGTCCCGGGTTTCGGCAATGCTTTATTTTTATTACTACCAAGGTTAACCCCGCGTGGTACTTACATCAGTAACCCCGAGTAACGCCGCTAGGTATACGCCGCTAGGTACGTATAACGCTGAAGGTAGTTTAAAAGAAGTAGCCTTAGTTACTCCTTATATCATCAGCTATCTCTCAGTCAAAGTCCCGTTAAAATCAGTCCAGCCATTACTGATAGACAGTAGTATAATTTTTATATATAATTTTTATATATTATTATTTTTACACCACACACACGTATGTATTTAGTAAAGAGTAGTTATTTTAATATTACAAACAGACACTTAAATTTTTTTTTCTATAGTTGTATTGATATATATGTGTACAAATAAGATTTGTTAACTGAAACTCTTTATTGAAATAAATTACGTTCGTTTTTATACAAAAAACGAGAAAATAATTTTGGTAACCTAAATAGTTCATCATCATTCATCAACAACCCATAATGTCCCATGTGCCTCGGGTCTCCTCTCAGGAGAGGGTTATAGCCATACGTCCCCACGCTGGCCAAGTGCGGGGTGGGGACTGACAAGACAACGTTGTGGCTACGTAAACTTACCGTTAGATGTTTTCAAGCCGACCAATGGCCTCCAACTAAGCTTTACGACCTAAATAGTAGTCGTAATTGAATAAATAGCTTTTAGAATGGTTTAACGAGCGTGGTACGGCGTAGTAGCATATGACGTAGCGTGTAGCGGTAGGCCCCCTACAAGATCGTCTGACGACCTGGTGAGGGTTCCAGGAAACCGCTGGATGCAGGCACCACGGGACTGACTGTTTCAGCGACTTCCACATACAGCGACAAAGAAAAAACGTATGACAGAGTCATCTACCGAAGATACGTTGAACTATGGAGTAACGGAGGAAACTCAGAAACTTCTAGTCCTAAATCACGCAATAGAAATTCTCGCGAATAGAAAGCATATATACAACATCTCAACATCAACCGTTGGGCAGTTGTCTGCCAGGCACGATCACCTTGACTGGTTGGAGGATCCTCCCTTTGTGTTGGAGGTACATGTGGCGAGTTCCTTCACAACGTCTTTCGGCTTAAATGATGATGATGAAAATAGTTATAATAGAAGATACATTATAAAATCTTTCAACTACCAATATCACTTATATTTGCGACCAATGTAATGGGCAAATCCTTAAGAGAATTAACGGTCATAAAGACCAAATATTTCTAACGTCTCAAAGCAAAATTCCTCTAATATAAATGCAACTACGAGATGGTAGCGTGTATTTCTTTTAAACAATTAAAATAACCATTGCTGGTAATTCTGTTCTCTAGAAATAAAATAATCTTTACCGCCATTGAAAACTGCGTACAGTTTTCTATCATACCTTTTCTTAACCAAAAGAAGAGTTGAAATGCAGGCTGTATTGTTGCATTGTCTGTATTTACAATGAGTATGGTGACCCTTGGATCCTGCTCATGCTTTCCATCACGCAGAGCAGTAGTCATCAGTCAAATACTACTACTACTCAGTCAAACTTCATAATTTCTTCGCTCGCATTAAATTTAATTTTAAGTGAAAGAATGAATGTCAATTACAGTAAATTATTTACGAACAATATTTTTATTTTTATGTTGTTGCCTCACTTACTATTATTATAATATTTTTTTGCCAATGTTTTGAGTACCGTTTATCGTCGTTATTATGAGAGATTTTAGAAAAGCAGATTTAGCACCAATGAATAATGTAAAATCTGGTCTTGGTCACCGCGACACAAGCCTCGAGGTTAGTGCAGAAACTATCGATAACTTCAAACCTGTAACTTGCTTATGTAGAAATTGAATAAATAAATAAATTAATCCAGGTACCAAAACCACTAAACCACTGGGGAAACTTACTCGTGAATTAGTTACGTTGAACTAGTCATGAGAGAAGCAGTTTTCTCTTAAATCTGTCCCAGCAAAGAGTTATTCATGAGACTTTTTTAAATGCCACCTGCATTTTGAAAATTACTTAAATACGTATTTCATTACTTTAACTCTACTATATTTTTATAAAATTTAAAGCAAATCCATCACAAGAATAAAAAAATTACACAAATTTTCATCCCCCATTTTACCCCTTAAGGGTGGTATTTCAAAAATTTCTTTCTTAGTGCTCACTCACGGTATATAGAGTACCTACTAGTAAATTTTCAGGATTCTAAGTACAGAGGTTTGAGCTGTGCGTTGTTCTCTGGGTATGTTAGTCAGTCAGTCACCTTCCTCTTTTATTTGAATAGAAGATAAAAAACTAAAATACCCTGTCCAGTGCCACAGAGCGAAGAGTATCATATAACATCTATCCGTTACACATGGTTATGATGACAGGCCTGTTAGTCTAGCATTGAATCACCCTGACTACTAAGTCAGGACTCGTAGGTTTGCATCCCGCCCAGGATTAATAATTGTGTGATAAAATGAATGAATGTCTTTTGACTAGTATGTTTATTAGCAGGCTACTGGCTCCGTCTAGTTTGGAATTTGCCAGTATGTACTTTTAATGTGGAAAATATACTGGTACTAATTCTGTTAATATTACCTCTTAATATTAAACTCTAACTTTTAGTTCTTCTCAGTTAAGTGGAAAGGTATTTGTATAACATTATTCGTCACAAAATCAAAATAAAGTAATATATCAAGTCAGTCTTATCTGATATACTTATAGCTTTTAGTGACGTCAGATTAAAATATAAGGGCATGATACTGAACATTAAATTTAGATCGACTTAACAACAGAATGGAATTTCCTAAATCACTTATTCAAAAGTAAGGCTTCTTTAGTGAAATTCAAATTTAGTGATGTCAAAAACTTAATTAGCATTTCTATTTCTTTAATCTATCCAAAATAATGTTATTGAATTTCAGAATTATGTGTAGTACATAGGTGTATTTAGTAACTAGTATATTGCTGTTACAATTGAAGTGTAACGAGATCGTAATTGTATTGCGATCATTTACAGACGAACAAACTTATTGATTGATTTTAGAAGTTGTGAGTATTGGGGAAGGTAATAATATATTTTCATCTGCCTCGAGTAGGGGGTGACATACAGACCTGAACGTTGATGAATAATTAGTGAAGATTTTTTTTATATTTGAATAAAAATTTGACAGGTGCTCTTATCATCATGAGTTGTGTGTAAATTAACCATTTTTATACTGTTTTAAGGAAATAAGTATACTGGATAAGATAAAGTAACTATACTGGATAAGAATTAGATGGAATGATGAGTAAATTTTAACCAAGGAAACTTTACGGTCTTAGATAAGGCCATTATTGGATATTTGTGGGCATAGTGTTATGAACTGGGAAATATTTCTATTGTTTTACATTTTATTATTTTTTTTTAGTGCTAATAACACCGGAGTCTTTCAGCAAGAACTTTTCTGTAACTACGAACAAATAAACAAAAAAATATTATTACAGATAAAATATATAAGATTACAATTATTTTGGTAAATTTCAATGTTTGAAATATTGAAATTATCATTCGATAATCAACGAAATATTTGATAAATCGAGTTCATATGTACAAAGTTACGAAGTTAAACCGTTTGGAGTTAGTGTAACTGTAACATAAATTTACAGTTCTAGTAGTTCCAATAATAATTTACAGAAAAATACATAATACGTGAAACAAGGATATACTCGTATGGTATTATCGTCCTTAGATTTTCGAACAACTTTCCTTTCGTCAAGATTAATGAAAAGGCGAAATCTTTGTAGGTGTTCAGCCAACTTGTTGTCGTAAGATTGGTCAATTTATTTAACTGTGTGTATCTTCATATCACTGTCGTAGTATTATTGTTTGTGACGCAGAACCCCGGTATATTATATGGATTTACGGGCTGCGATATTTTTATTGACGGTGTACGGAAATCCGCAACACGGTATGTTTATATTGGATACCTTGACAAATATTTTGATAGGTGTGTTTGAGGCAAATATTCATTTTATTGTTATCCAGGTGGGTAGTACATGAAAATAGTTTTAAAGATATTGTTACCATACTATTGGAGGTAGTTTTTTTGTTTTTGCGAAAGACGGTCCCCATTTCGTCTCATCCATATTTTTTATCATTAATTCCATCACGACGAAGACTTGAAGACTCGAAGACTTAGAATTGAAGTCTTTAAATACTTGACATTGGCAGATATAGTTGATCCTGGCTGATATAGTTGATCCGGCTGGTTGCCATCTCATCAAAAGAAGAAGAAGAAGAACCACACTATTGACACTGGGGAAATGTACCCTTTTCTTAAGTGCTGATCACATTTTGAAGGTTAAATTAACTACAGTTTTTTCATACCAGCTACTTTGCGTTGCTTAATCTAAATTTCTCGAAGGAATCTAATCTCTCTCTTTAACAATGTTTTCATTAATGTTACATTTATTTTACACGTCCTCGGCTCAAGAAATTCCTTTAAAAACCCTGTCTTTATCGGTACGGTTATCGTTTGCAAAGACTTGTATTCTTATCTCATAGGATATTTAAAGTGTCCCCTAAAGGAAAGTATAGTACTAGGTAAGAAATAATGCACATCGACCTCTAGAAAGAGACATTCGGCTAATTTCGGCTTTGTAGAGCGTTGTCCCTTTCGCTCTATAAAGCCAAAATTAGCCGAATGTCTCTTTCTAGAGGTCGATGTGCATTATTTCTTGCCCAGTACTGTAACAACGGTTACACATGAACGCCTGCAACTTAGAATCCACAGACTACTACATAATACGTTGCCATTATATACGTGTGGTCTAATTGTAATTTAAATAAAATAAATGTTATCAGAGAACTTCAACTTTTTAAAAATCTAAAAAAAGATAATCTCTATCACAAACAAAAGTCAAGTTTGTATTTGACTAAAATGAAAACAATCCGCCCTTAGATCGTTACTTTAAAGATGTCTAGACATTAAGACGGTCCAGGGTAAATATAACTTTGAAAAACTCATCTAAGTTTTTATATCTGAAAGTGTTGAGATCAAGAATAAAAATATATATTTTATTTTAATATTAAGACAATCTTTCAGCAGCAAACTTTGCTCGAAGCTATAATTGTCAAAGGTGGTTGATCCTTTAGTTTATCCACAAAGCTGGATTAATTTCAAGATACTGTCAAGTGCTATTATCTTGCTTTCATATGACCGTTCCGAAGTGATTTATATATTTTTTTCACATGCCCAAGTATTACATTAAATATAAGCAGAATGTAAGCCACTGGGTTTTATGTGATACCCCAGCATATGGTAAAACAATCTACTACATAAAGATAATATATCACAATTTATATTTAACCAGATTTAGGCTGCGGCTCATACAGACAAACAGAGTTACTTTTGACTTTATAATATAACTTTATTTATTACTTTATATATTAAATTTAATAGACTATTTGCATATAAATAATGATTTAAATCTTAGCATTCATAATGGTTTAATTGATTTGTTGTTCTATTTGGCAGTGTAAGTGACTTGGATTGTAAACAGACTGAGATAAAGCCTCAAGAACACAGTCAAGTTTTATTTAAATAATATTTGGCAATTTAAAATATGTAAGATACGACACATTTAATTATGGATCAAAAGAAAGAGCAAACAATAGATGTCATTTATTATGCCAGCAGCCTTGTCAGTTAAAAGATGTGAAATAAAGTTCCTTGGACTTCAATAACCATACCATAAGGTTTTTGAAAGATCAATGTACTGTTTACTATTCACCTACCATTGAGAATGTTTCAAGGGGGTACTAAGTAAATGATATATATTTCTTGCATTTGACTTTTCGATTTCAATTCTACATATTCTTGTTTTCGAGATAAGATGAAGAACGTATAACATATATTGATCCTATGACACGCTATCGTCCCTGGAGAATCTTACAAATATTTTGATGCAATGGAATCAAATATCCCAGTACAACGTAAAGTGTTTGAAGCTCAATTTTCTTTTGTATTGGATACACACATAAAAGTTTTGCAATATTGTATGCAGTATTTCTTTTGGATATTTAGTATTCAATATAGCAGTTAGGATTTGTTCCGAGTATAGCATTGCTACAGAGATTTGTGTAAAAGCTTTGTAATACTAACTTATATCAAAGTATTCAATATTAATATCTTTTTTCCGAACTCATTTCTTCTTATTTCTTTTTTGTTACCGAGAAAGTAGAATATTGGTCAATTAGGACTTGTGGACTTGTAGTGATGGATTAAAAACACTGATTATCACTACTCAGATTCACCTCATGGGTGCAGCAAGAGGTGACGTAGGGAGTGAGTTAAGTAGGACAATATCACTGCATAATGAAAGAAACTCTAACGAACCCAAGTATAACCAGGGTGGTATTATTATACCTGTTTATACATGTGCTTAGAAATACATCCTTTTTTAGCACACGGTTAGATTCATAAGTGGACTATTAAAGCTATTGATGTGATGATTTATGTCGTGATGAATTAAGGTCTTTATTTTTATTTCCTGTAATAGCTTCAGGCTTTAAATACTCTATCGATCACTATGAAATTTTGCATACAAGTTGTGAGCGGTACAAATATAAGTACTATTACCGAAAAATGCATTGATGTAGAACTTAGATGGTTATCTACAAGACTAATAAACATTAAAACTAGCAAAACCACGGATGAGAACTAGTTTTTCAATAAAATAAAGTTTTCAATAATTAGACACACATGGCGTGCATACCGTGGAAGTTGAACTCCATAACGGTCTTAACTGGACTGACGCCGACTTTAAATTGTTTAGTTAATTATAAAACCCCGCGTCCCGATGCCGCACATAACCCGCATTTGGTGGCCAGTTTAAGGAAAGTAACCAAGACACTGATGTTGTTTTTCGATTTTTTTTTTATAATGATATACCATCTTGATTGTTAACAATGTCTATGATTTTTTGTATTTTATGAAATGCAATGGAAGTGCATAACAGGAAGCCGCAACCACAACAAATTCATAATTCCTATCGACAAAAATACTTTAATTTGTTTCAGAACTAAGTAACTAAAATAAAAAAAAGAAGGTGTATTACAGTTTTTATTTCATCCAAATTAAATTTGGAATAAAAATTACATGCCTAGGGGAAAACTAAGCGTACCATAATCAGATATAAGACATACTTATTTTACATTCACGTTTATATTAATATCATTCACATTTATTATAATTTAATATTAAAAAACCTTTTTCGTGTATACGTATGACAACAAGTAGTTGAGCCATAAGTTAGTACCCTAGAATAGTGATGTCAGCACGACCAAGCCGGTTCGACCGGGACGGTTCTAGTCTCACACAGAAAACCAACGTGAAATGACAGCGTTCGTGCTGTCGTGTTTCATTGGTGAGAGCGAGACCGGAGGCAGATAATCTCTAAGCCCCCATAGTGTGGGTCTCTATGCTACATTGTCTGCATTCCCAATGAGTATGGTGACCACTCCTCTTGGATTCTTGGCTTATGCTATGGTTATGACAGGGCCAAAAAAAACCTCCCTCTCGCTCATTACCTGCTCTCGCTCTTTCTCGTTTAAATGGTGTCAACAACAGGTAAAATAATAAAATCATACAGGAGTGCCACTGGTGATCCCGCTTTATTTATTGCAACGTCAAAAAGCAGAATTTTGAGGGGTTTAAAGCCACGTGCGATTTTTTGACTTGCTTAACAGCCAGAACCTTCCCATTTCTTGAACAACCAAGTAAGCCACGTTTAGTTTGGGACTCATATACCTTCAGTTATAGTAAGCTTTAAGTGATTGTTGTAGGTGCGAAACTTAAGTTTTTTGTCACCTTAGGTCCTGTATGAATGCTGCAAGTATTGTTAATCTTTTTTACCAATTTCCTCACTTTTACATACGATACAATCCTTTAGGCCGACTTACAATACAGGCGAGTTAATGACCTATAAAGCCTCCCTGATTCGTTCCCTAATGTGTTTTTAATGGCTTACATTTTGCTATTGAACTGTCATTTAATATGGCTAACAGAATTTACGACGACCAAACAAAGCTTTGTTAATATTTACCCTGAATATTTATGGTACACAGTTGTGGTAATTATTTGGCTTAAAAATTTGTTGGATATTATTTATTGCCGTGTGGATATGATAACTTGGCTGGGTAGAGTCTTTGTCAGTTTGTCATTTTCGTAGAAACTAAATAGTATTATAAAAATGTAATAATGAAAGTAGGTACGTATTAACAGCCCTATTCTTTAATTCGACCGTATCGAGACCGACGGCTTAACGTGCTCTCCGAGGCACGGGCGGGAAACACCCGGAAACTTCCATATTCCGGGCTGCCATTCAGAATGCCGATGACACCTGTACTAATACGTGCCAGAAATTATGTTATGATTGAATTGATTTATTTGGATCATGTTTGTTAACATTAAATAAAAACTAACAAATTCTTAGCAAAATTATTAAAAGTTTATAGATGGTATGATGAACAAATAAATTGCTCAATCTTGAGAACATTTTGCGACATTATAATACAAAAGGGTTTTTGACTTAAATTAAAAAAAAGCTACGCTTATGTTCGATATGTTTCTTTAAGCTCAGTAATACATATTTCTATTTTATTATCTTAAATGAAAAAAATAGTTTCATCTTCATAATAACGTCTTTTACTGTAGTTGTCCTTCGATTATAGAAAGCCTAGACCCTCATGCAACATGTAAAGGTATAATGTTATATACCTGTATTAAGAAACTGATACATAAAGCAAAAGCTACCATATCAACGAGTCACATAGGGCACTTTTTTGGGCGCAGCGATAGCTGACATATACGAGGGCGTAGTTGCGGGCAAAGACTAACCGTCTTCGTCCGACCTTATTTCTCAAAATAGTTGTGGTACGCTTTAAGTCTACTGCGATATGGCTGAACTTCTATTTTCAGAGGGAAGCCTCATAGCGATTGTCATCAGATTGCCTCAACTCTAAAATAATCTCTACAGTAAATTATGCACTTAATAAACATTTAGTTAACATTAAGATATCATCAGATTACATAAGTTTGTACATTCGTATTTTCGTTTACAATGCCTCGGTCTTCCTTTAATAGTTTTCGGAGCAGCTTCTGTCCAGTCTAATCTTATATACATAAGTAAGTGAAAACTGCGGCGGGTGGTTGCTATTGAACGGTTATATCAAACTAAAGCTTAGGCAAAAACCATTCTGGGTAATATCGCATATATAGTAATATCTAGATTTAACTGAAAATTAACTTGAAGTTTTGAAGAAACTTTAAAAGAAAAAAAGTCACTTTATTAGTAAATGCTATTATCTGTTTAAACTTTTTTTATACCTGTGGAAACCCCCTTGGGCCTTCACCCCACCGGGGCTTGCGGCGGGGAGGTGTGTCGGAATCGAACCGACTAAAACTATATGGTGTGCCACTCTACGCCTGAGACGGGAGAGATCCGGGAACCTCTTTCTTACGCCATCCGGACCCCTCCCAGCGCTGCACGAAGCGGGCACCGTCTGCTGTTAAAAACACTCAAATTAGGCAACATACGGCACACGCGTAACGTCACCCCTTCGCGGCTGGCCTGTGAAGCGGATGGAGGGGAAAACCCGTCCCGTCCATCTGCGGCCACACTCAGGGCGGCATGAGGCGTTGACAGGACCGCCTCCAACGCCCGGTTCACCGGGTCCGAGTGGAGATCGTCCTCCCGGGCCTTCTCCGGGCCATGGAGCGTACGACGGCCAGTAGGGAGAGATCTTCTCCGATGACTGCAGTGAGGGCCCGACGCTGCGGCGCCCAAGTGGGGCACACCACCAGCGTGTGCTGGGCCGAGTCCTCACTGCAGTCGCAGTGGTGGCAGGCGGGACTCAATTCCCTCCTGATGACCGAATGCAGGTACATCCCGAAGCAACTGTATCCGGAAAGCACCTGCGTCAGTCGGAAGGAAAGGGTCCCGTGCTGCCGCCCTGCCCACTCGAGGATGACCGGCTGGAGAGCCTCCACGGTGGCGAAGCCAGCACGTGGAGCCTCCAGCCGCGAAGACCAACGAGGCTTAGGTAGACCTAATTTGGGATTAGAAATCCGTGTCTGATATGCGTTGCAGTAATCTTCAGCTTTATAATATTGGCATGATTACTCAAGCGTTCAAAACTTTTCTCATATAAGTAAGATTTGAAAAATAACTTTTCTCTATTTGAATAGCGTCAACTTTAGAAGTATCACGTGACTACAACATGAATCCGTGGTTTAAAAGTAAAGCCTAGAAGTTGTCTTCTCAAATGTAAATTCACTCCAAGATATAAATTATACCTCGGAAGTCGAGTAACAGGCCAGGGGGCGTCGGGAACAGCACTTGAATTACCAGGATAGTGATAAATCTTACGCGTGTTCTGTTACTTAAAGAAATAGAAAGAAAAAGGAATGCACATTCGGTCTCGTTTGTGTGAGGTAAGTAGTTCTGTTTGGTTAGTATTTTAAATTAAGAGCATTCCAAGTAAATACAGTGGGCCTAATTGAGTATTTTATTATTTGATTACACGTCACTGTAGTACATTATCAGATGTTTTAACCGGGAGTGGTCTAATAATAGCATATGATCGTAGAAAGTTTTGTAGCAGTATAAAATATCTGTAACAGTTACAGTATTCAATCAGCCCCTGGTTGTCTGAATACTGTACTGACGTCAACCTTCACCTTGCCAATAGGCAATAGGCAATAAAAAAACTAAATAAATGAAATATTCAATTAGTAAAGGTTATACTTAAAGGATATTGTGTATTTTGCTATAAACTAAAATTGGCAAATAAATCCATACGCACACAATCATTTAAAGCTGCAATCCAATTGTGACAGAAAATCCGCTGCTCTGAACAACGCCGAGTTAGTTCCGCCAAATGATCACACTGATTATATTGGTATTTCGGTTTGGCTATTTTGTTGTCCGTCTATGTGTTTTGTTTATTTGACTATTTATCTATCTGAAAAGTGTATACAAGAGCATAGTATCAACTTGAAATTATCATTAAATTGTATCTCATAAGTGTCTTTAACAATTTAACTTTGAAGTCATCGCAATATCAACATTATAAAATAATAATAATAATATCAGTTGTCCCATGGTACAAGCTTTGCTTAGTTTGGGACTAGATGGCGTTGTGTGTTAGATGTCCGAAATATTTATTTATTATTTATTATTATTATTATTATTTTAGACTCACAATTTTACATCATCATCATTACCAAGGTGGTATCGCAGTTCACTGCTGGACATAGACCTCTCCTATCATATGCCACTCGGTTCGATCCTCGGCTTTACATTTCGTAGTAAAATAAAAAAAATAAGGTTTCTTTCAATGCTTCATGTCAGGTAACTGTTATTTATGTAAAAACACCAAATACTCATATTATTTTACTTATATTTTAAAATATTACATGATGGCTGTTCAGATATATTTAAATACATATTTCGTAAAGTACCGAAAAACTATAAAGTATTACAGACTTATGATGAGGAATAAAAATTGAAATATGCTCCAACGCGTCCACATATCTATAAAATTGAAGCAAACCATCATAAATCGCAAGATTTAATATCTCGGCCTTGTGCTTAGGCTGCTTCAATTGATAATGATAGGCAAGGTGAGGGGTGAGAAACGCGCTGGACGAAGCAAAAAATCGTAGCTGCGATACATCCGTGATAACCGATATCATCTCCATTGAACAAATGTTCCGCCTGACCGACGAAAAGGAGGAGTTCAAGAAGTTGACCAACCTTCAAGATCAAGAGGCACTTGAAGAAGAAGAATAATTACACAACAACTCATATGTTCACTATGGTCTGCATTATTATATCCTTGTGGAGACAGAGTAAGAATACGGCATGTCACTATCCATCGCGTACAATAGGAAAATAGCACTGGAATGTTTGGCCAGTGAGGTATAGTATATCCTGTTGTGGAGAGGCCTATATCCAGTTAAAGACTACTGAAAGTTAGTTAATAATGTTACAATTTTGTAGGTACTTTCATGCATTATTGTCATCATAAACAGTATTATAACAATATATATACAGTCACGTCTCAATCTCCGAAGAGCCAAAAAAAAGTATATAAAAAGCCCACATTCTGTACAGTCATTAAAATGGGTCAGTAGTAGATACGCTTACGAGTTAGGAGACAAGTTCATTGACTCAACTGAGTACTTTAGATTTTTTTGTTATCATAAATTATATGTCCAAAAGTCTTTAGCAATTAAATACATCTATGTTTTAAAATTTTTAATGAAACAATCGCGACTTTGGTTTTGTTCAAATATATAACGGGAGTTATTTGCGGTAATAGTTATTTAAAGGTTACGACACCTTCTATATCCCGACGTTTGCATTGAATTTTCTCTCGTGGTCACGATTAGACTACCCGTTATTAGCAAAAACTATGTGCAAAACCGGTAAAAAGATGGGAAGACGATCTGCCAAATGGATGGAGAAGAACTGCGCTAGACCGAAACAAGTGGAGTGAATTAGAGGAGGCCTATGTCAAAAGACAACCTGACCTGTTTGCCGATAAAGCTACTTGATCAGATATCATTTAGTTAATTTTCAATTTAAAAAAAAGAAAATGTAAAGCAGGTTACAGGAAATAAAGGCTATTTTTATTTTTATTTTATTTATTATGTGTAAAAAGTCTCGAAAGTCTAAAAAGATAATTATGACTTTAATCAATAAATAAATGGAAACTGAATCATATATTTTATTTAAACCAATGTATCTCGATCGTAAATATTTGTGTGTGTCAAAGATTAATATTAAAATTAATTCAATCTGCAAATAAATATAAATTATTTTTATCCCTGGTTTATTTTAAAACAGAAATCTGACTTTTCATTTACAATCGGAACCGCATCGGGTAGGACGTAACACGCGTTTAATGGCACCCCAGCAGTGGGGGTGGGCATCGAATACTCGTTTGGCCACCAAAGCCAAACGTAGAGTTGTCGTATTTATGATTTATACGTTTGCCTCGAACTGTTTGTTGTGGGTGAATTTCAAGTAGGCGGGTTGTATTATTAACAACTAGCATTTACTCTCGGCTCAACCAAAATGTACATCTGTTATCACAATAAGAAATAGCCTATATACTTTTGCCAAGAATCGAAGTATTTATACGCTTAATTTCATTGAAATAGATGAAGCAGTAAACGTATCGATACGTACGTACGATCAGATAGTTATTTTGACATTTATTATTTTCTAGTAGTAAGATAATATGTGTTAAGTACATACATAAGCACAAAGTTATACATCTACAACTAATTGTCCTATTTTCGTCTTAAAATTAAATTTACAATATTTTTATTGATAACAGATATTTAAATAAGACAAGAACTTATAACTATTATACATGGCTCACGAAGCGTCATTTTGCTGTCCTAATGGTTAGTGATCCTAACTGCTAAGCTATTGTCATTCGGTCATGGGTTCGATACCAAGCCAAGAGCGACCCCTTAAATTAATTTTAGTTTTATAAATGGACTACTTGAAATTTTCAAATTAAAAATCGTCTTTACTCATCGCTATTAAATCGGATAGAAAGTGATTTATTATCGAAGTTACTAAATAGATTCTAACAACCTATTTCTGTATATACTCGAACCTTTAATTAAAACATACATCAAAACTTTGAATCATATAATAAGTTTGTATAAATTACGTACGTCATCATCAAAATAATTATATTTCCCCTCACGAGACACGAAGGATAACTACGTAAAGACAATGAAAAAATTTAATCACCCGCAACAGACATTTTGGCAAAGCCATGACAGATATAACGAGGGATAACATGAGCTACGATTTATCATCACATACATTATTGATATTAAGGAGTAAATAATTTTATAAGCAGAACGATGAGCGTTAAGAGTGAGCGAGCGATAATCATAAATAGGGAACATGCATGACATTTTTATTTGTCTCTAATATTTTTGTTTAGATTCTCTATTGTTTTTACAATATACTTAAACGGTTTTTTTTATTTTGATTGGTTAATTAAACCCAGAAAATATTAAACAGAAAGTAAAAAATAATTAAGGGAAATTCAAACTAACAAAACGCGCCATTGTTGGTCGAAACGATATGTGACGTCGATAGTCACTTCATCGAAATTATCGAAGTTGAAATTTTAACTATGTTAGTAGGGTTTGTGAGCAAAAATTACTTTCTTCCATTATTTTTATAGCAGTTAAAACTGTCTACACGGACACGAAATGACAATGACGTCATTGGCCGTGTCAAATGCGCGCGCAAAATGGCGGTGTTTGTATATTTCAAATTTAGTCAGGGTTATAAATTTCACTTTGAAAATTACTTTGACAATTTTCAAGCCTATACATATGTTTTTATATGTTATAGAGACGGAAATGCTCAGATTAGAAAATAAAAAAAAAACATGCATATTCCCTAATGATACGTATAGCTTTTGTAGCGTTGCATTAGGGAGCACTACCTTAGAATAAAAATTTGTGTGATGCTGAAAAAACGAAACAGTGAAAATTTAGTAAACCACTCGCAATACAGCAATATTTCTTACTTGTGTGAATGAATATGGAAATTTTTAACAGGCTTATCATGTATTCTAAGTTTCTTGCTTTCTTCCATTGGATTACATCACTGAAGATTAAAGGCGGCCTTCAATGAAATATATTCTTAAAATACTGTTTTCCCTCTCAGACTACTGTCATATGCAAGAGTTTGAAGACTCGTATATTAAGAAAAACAAACATAAAAGAAAATTAAAGAGCTCCAACAATATTATTACTTTTAGTTATGATGTAGTTTTGTAAGTTTATGAATGAGAAAATATGCTTTGGATAATGAATTCGCCTGTTATGGACTCGTTTACGATTTTATGTTGATTAACTTTATAATATGCAAATTAAAGTCGTAAAGTTGCTAGTAGATAAAAGTAAAGAATCTAAATACAAATTAAGTTATATTGCACTGTTTAAAACTAGTCTGTGTAAAAAGTCATTATCAAAAAGTACTTCTTTCATGCCTGTAGAGAAAAATATAAGAAATTAATTTAAAACGTATAAGAAATATATAATTAATTTTCATTTTGATGGCGATGAAAATGTACTACCAGCAAATTTCAGTCGGGCTCTTCGAAGATCATTTAAATACTCAAAAGTTAATAAAGTGCACAAGTGTGTGCACAAATACAGGTATGCTCTAAGTTTCTCGACCGGGAGGACATCAGGAGCAGGACCAACGGCTTTAAGTGCTATATAATGGATATTAAAGAAAAAAATATTTGGAGTCTACAACTTCAACTTTAATCACTCGGGCAAAAACATTGACAGTACTACTTCAATCAGATCGACAATTTCTTTATAACTGTACAATGCTGTACTCTAGTATGGTTATAAAGCATTTAATATAGTAGTTTAGTAATACTATACTATATTTTATATACGCATATATTCCGATTTAATCTGGTTCATTTCACACTAAATCCACAGTTGAAGTTGTGTATCATCGCGCCCACAAATGACAAAAGTTTTTCACGCAACTCGTTTATAGAGACATTACGACGAATTGGTATTGTTTGTTGGCCAGTAGCACTAACATAATTCATGGGTGTATATCCTATTGGGAGAAATTGTTTATTGATGTTATTTTTTAAGACTACACGGTTAGTTTAGTGGTTTCAGTGGTCGCCACACCACTTCCTACTGCGCCAAGTGCTGTGGGTTCAAATCCTACATGGGACAACACTTTGTGTGATCCATAAAATGTTGTTCCAAGTCTGGGTGTACTTGTGTCCGTTTCATGTATGTTTGTAAAGATCCCCGCGACAGAGGAATGTACATTCCTAATGCGGGAGTTGTGTTTAAAAAAAATAAAAAATCTTTTTTTGAGATTTTTTTTGGTGTTAGATCTGACTTGGTTAATTTCACTAACATAGTTTTTACTGAAAAATTACATGTCTCAAGAAATTAAAAATTGAACAAATATTTACCTATGTTATTTTTTTTGTGCGAATGCTTTCTATGTCATTATGAAATCTAGTATTATTATATATTAGGTAGTAAGACTTGTTATATTACATTTTAAGAGATAAATTAATGAACCACAATCACATAAAGCTAAATATGTAAATATGTGTATAAAGTGAAACTCTTTTAAAGAGGAAGAACTATCTAAATTAATACATAAATGTTTAAAAATATTCAAAATTAGGTAAATATTAATAACACATAATATTTTTGAAAGCTATGTTATTTCTTTCTATAGTGGGTATAATTGACTGGGTAGTTTCACCCATACTATCCACTCAAATATAATACCGCCCACTGTACATTAAACATTGTTAATTTGTATAAACAGTACCAGTATTATGTCGGTGTAATGTAAAGATACTCTATTTCAAATATAATTTTCAAAAAACTACCTTCGTTTCACTTGGCACTAACATTAGTTTGATGTAAGGCTGAAGTACCATTACTTTCGAACCTGCCTAATTATTAAAATTAAAAAAAAAATTGAATTTTTCTAATAATCATCGTACCTAAATTATCCTGCACTAGGCCAGCGTGTGGGTGTATGGCCTCTCACTTCTGAGAGGAGACCCGAGCCCAGCAGTGGGACCTTATGGGTGGTCGATCGATCGAAGGCTGAAGTACCATACCTTTCGAACCTACCTAATAATTAAAATAAAAAAATATTTTGAATTTTTCTATTAATCATCGCACCTAAATTAAGGAGTATAAAATAATTACATACTTTTACAAGCCATGTACATTTAGTAGTAAACTCCGCTTAATAAACTTCGAGCTTTTCGTCAACAATTTTTATCTCCCATAACCCGCCACAAACACACTTAACAAAAGCCTTAAAATCTTGTATGTACAAGAAATTCCCAACAAGTAGGTAGTGTCAAGTTAAACGGATATTAGGGAGGTTCACGGTGGACGATTTCGGAGATCGGTAGGATAGTAGATACCATAGTATGACGTTATGGAGGCTGTACAATCCACCCAGTCCTAAGGTGAGATCCTTTTGCTCATAAAAGCCTATTTTGCGAGAGGAAATTTCGGTACAAAGTTTTGTTGGGACGAAATTGTATTGTGCGAAGAAAATACCATAATATTTTTGGTTTAGCTATTATTATAAAGGTTAAGCTCTACCGTCTACACTTTCATAATACGAGTAGGGGTAAATACATAATACACTTTTTATGGCATTTAATAAAGAAAAAAATGTAAGATAATTGAGTTATAACTCTATAAGAACTAGTAAAGGCTCATTTTGCTACGTTAGTAATATTCCGACGTATAAATAGAAAAAAAATGAATTATGTGTAAAACGAACAGAAAACAGCTTGACTAGAAATTGTGTTAACAGTATGGAATTTGAGCATTATTATGTAGTTACTGAATGTTTTTGGTTACCCTCGATATGTTATTGTATTATAATTTTGACTATTTACTTACTTAAATTATTTATAATTTATTTCAAAGGTTTGTCAATACAGTTAAATAGTGACAAGTGAAGTATATAATAACAACAAATTCACAAATCTCAAACAGCCGTCGGATTTTAAACTAAGTCTGTATTATTGTGAACAGCGTAATGTTAATATATATTTTTTAATTCATACACATATATATANCCATTATGTCCCACTGCTGGGCTCGCGTTTCTTCTCAGGAGAGGGTAAAAGACAACGAGTAAAGTAAATTTTCTTGTCCGCAACAGTACTGCCTGTGGGAAACTGTGACAGATATGTAAATATGGCGGTACAAAGTTCGCCGGGTCACCTAGTTAAAGATGAATTACTGTCAGATTCAAAACCAATGATCATACTCATAAGACATTTTCGTTTATACATCGTCATAATCATCAGCCTATCGCAGTCCACAGCTAGACAAAGGCCTCTCCAGTAAATAAAAATTATAAAAACTATACATATTCTATTTTTTAATGGAATAGTGAGCATACGAGCAGACGTATCGCCTGATGGTAAGCTATTCAAACCGCACACGGATACCCGCAACACCATAGGCGTCACAAATGCGTTGCGGGCCTTTGAGAATGGGGAGGGAATGGGGGAGGGGTTGGGGTATGGGCCTCCGGTATCCTAACTCACTCGTAGAAACACAGCGCAAGTGCTGTTTCACACTGGTTTTCTGTGAGGCCGTGGTATCAGTTCGGTCGAGCCGCCCATTAGTACCGAAGCGTGGCTCTCCCACGGGAAAATAACAGTTAATTCTCATAACTATTAACCATACCAATATTACAAATTCGAAAGTCGCTTGTGTCTGTTACGAAAATAACAATGGATATTCTTTTCTTGAGGAAGGCAGAACACGTGGGCGAAGCGGCGAGCAAAAGAAAGTTAACTATACAATGATAAGACCATTATTAACAACAACTTACTTAGAAATACTATACTATGAGAACTGGAAAACTTTTTCAATTTATTCTTAATAGCAATTTCTACAATACTACGAGTCTCAGTAAACACTGTATCTGTAGCTAAAAACAGTCCCTAATATATCAATGTGATATAACAGTGAAGTAGCAGAACGTACCTCATACGATTTCATACGACCCAGGAATCGCATACGCTATGTATGCGATTCCTGGGTCGTATGAAATCTTTGTATGACCTGCAAATATTTGTTTAGGAGTGTAACTATCCTATCAAGCAATTCAGTTTTGATAGTATGATTAGTTAATTACTAATACTAACTTATTATTTATATAAGTCTATTTTGTTATAAAAAACTATTTTGTCACAATAAATATACTATAGCGTAAAGGGTATATGGAGGATAAATGTGTCGGCACGATCTGAGTACTTGTTGTTTGACTTTGAGTTAATGTTGCTCATTGAATTGTTTAAAATGTATGACATGAATTGCATTTAATTTTTTTATATCATCATTTTTAATTGTGTTGTTTGGATTGTTAATATTTTATTTTTTTGTTCCGTGTAAGTTTAGTGTTAATTTATATTTGCATGCCTAGAGGTGCAATGTGGCTGTTCACTGTTCAATCATTTAGTATTTAAATTATATTGTAACACCTCATTGTACAACCAACATTCGCAATTAAAGATTGATTAATTTATCTATTAAGAATACAATAACATTGCTACAAACGTGTTTGCTTTGTATCCATTTAAAATATGAGATATATAGTACCTGAGGCTACCATCAAAAGTTGAGAAGCAACCGGTTAACTTGGTATGGACATGTGATGCATAAGATGAACAAAATATAGATAAGAAAGTTTTAATTATGGAAGTCGACAGATATGAGTAGAGGAGGACTAAAGAGAAAATGGATGGACTGCATATAAGAGGATATAGCCAGGAAGGGAGTAAGTGGTGAATTGACGCGTAATAGAGGAGAATGGAGTAAGAAAATTCATTAAATCGACACCAAATAAAGTTGGGAAAAGGGTAGGGAGATGATGATGAGCGCCTGCCCGTGTACTTCTCATTAACACTGAGGCTAAATGTACGTTCGTCGCACCTGCCGTTGTGCTTCAGTTATTCGCTACTTTAGTTACTAACTAGTATTCTAAAGTATTATAATTGAAATTAACTGAAGTATATAGTACCTACAATTCATAACGTTTCTTTTAACAAGTAGTAGGGACCTCGAGATTGCTACAGAGATACGACTATGAAGAATAACAGAGCGACTAAGTTGTGTACGACTTTGTCGAAATTTACTTATGTTGAGTTTCCCAGATATGTTGGGAGGGCGTAACTAGATTTTTTGTATCCATTTAATGTTAATACAGATCTGTTTATTGGGATGGAAGTTGGACGACGAGTTTTTCTCTGGAATTTGTTTTAACTGTGAACTAACTTAAATAGGTTATTAAAGAAACCTTGAGTTATTTTGTTGATACTGGAAAGTTTTTAGTCTTTAGTTATCAATAAGTATATTCAAGACCAATGAATCCGAGTTAGTTGAAAGTATTTGAAAACCTTGAAAATAACAGTACTATTTTCTTAGTGATATATTCTCGAAAGCTCAAAAAGTAATTAATCGCTGGATTAATTACTTTTTGAGCTAGCGAAACTATGTAGTAAACTATTTCATGAAATGAATAATATATACATATGTATGGATATTTAACTTCGCTACTACCTATATCCCTGACAGAATCAGGTCTAAGATGTATTTTATTTTGCTATTCTTTTTACTTTCTGGAGGAAATAGAGCCTTCCTTGAATGAACGAATCTCAAAAGAAGACCAAGTCTTCTGGGATAATTTTTGTAGTATATGATGGCAAACGGGTAGAGTCGCCAATTGCTAAGTAACCTCATGTAACCAACCCCCCCAAGGAACATGGCTAGGCACTTAAGTCACCCGTGAGTGTGAAGTGAAGAGAGTGAGTGTTTTACCATCCTTGGTCTCCTCCCACAAGAGTTAGGGTAAGAAATAAGGTCGAAGGGGGCTTAGTCTCGAGTAACCTTATTCACTCGACAAAAGCAAAGATAGAATCGCTCAACCCTGGTTTTATGTAAGGCCGTTGTCTTAGTCCGGGCGAGCCGACCAATTCCTGCTGTAGAATGGTATAGTTTATAACAATTTTCTATCTAGGGTACACCTAGAGTCTCGGAAAAGACCTAATAGTGGAACATTCATAGCTTTAGTCATTTCGAGACCGATAGAGAAGAAATCTACACAAAATGAGATTTTTATTTTATTATCTTTTATACATTACGAAATTGCTCATTATTAACCAAAAGCCACACTAAGCATTATTTCTAACGGTCAACAATTAAAATTATCAGCTAAGAGAAAAGCATTACAAAGACAATGAACAATGATATAACATTAAACCCACACAAAATATACATCGTATTTCTCAGTTTAGTTTAAATTAAACAATTGCCAACTAGCATTTAAACTATCTAACGGACAGTCAGTGAAAAGGGTTCAATTATTAACAGAATTGTCCCCTTAATATATGTGAGAATTAGTAGTAGCCATATTAATTGCGAACAAGTTTGCGTTAGCTTTATTTTCATAGGATATTAACAAGGGTATGTTTACGTAAACCGCTAACGTGTTTACGTCAAGTTATTGATTAGGTGCGATTTAAGGTAATCGGTTAGCTTCGTTGTTAGTGCTGTTGATTTTTTTTGATCTTGTGTGGTTTTGATACTGCAAAATTTACAGCTATAAAAATAAGTTTTTTTGTTTTAGATACACGATTTTAAAATATTATAAAAATAGCATATACTTATATTAGAATCCTTCTAATATCTATTAACGTAAATTTCATCATCAACAACCCATAATGTCCCACTACTGGGCTCGGGTCTCTTCTCAGGAGAGGATTAAGGCCATACACGTCCCCGCGCTAGCCAATTGCGTGATGGGGACTGGCAAGACAACGTTGTGGCTGCGTAATCTTACCGTTGGATATTTTTGAGCCGGCCAAAGGCCTCCAACTAAGCTTCACGACTGTTATCCTATGATAACAACGGGGACCGACTGCTTAACGTGACCTCCGAATCACGGAGACATGCCACCAGCGGTCACCCATCCAGGAACTGATCACGCTGTCATATCTTACCCACGATGAATGTTTCTAATCACCGAGTGCAACTGGGCTATGAGCGCCTCATGAACGTAAATTTATTGTACTTTAAAAGTTGACAAGGTAGTCAAGACACGCTGATTTCAGCACCAACAGGTCGGCTTGACTGGGGTGGTACTAACCTCGCACAGAAAATCAACATTAAATGGCAGCGTTCGTGCTGTCCTGTATAGTAGGTGAGTGAGGCGAAACCGTAGGCCCAATGATATAGAAGCATCACTAGGCCGCCATGGTGTGGGTCACCATGGTGCATTGTCTGCATTTGCAATGAGTATGGTGACCATCACTCTTGGATTCTGCTTATTTTTTTCCATGAGACAGACTAGAATCATTATAAAAAAGTTATACAGTTAACACTAACATTCGTAGCCTGACAATTCTAATCTGAAATTTTGATTAGTTTGGACCTCGTGGCCTGTGGCTAGGCGGTAACTGTGTAGGTTAACATATAGTAAAGTTAAATAATGCTAGCTAGCTGAGTCTATGATGAGTGCTCATTCTTGAAGGATTGAGACCTCTCTCTACCTGTTCAGCTGTTGTTCGTCACGGATAGTTTGACTCCTATAGGTCCGATAACAGTATTTGTACAGAATTTAGTTTTAGATAGATACTAAAGCTGTAAATGTAGTCGCTCTGCGTAAAAAAACGAAGTTCACCTGTATCGTAATCTACCTAAGACCAACCGCAGCTTAATTTGGAAAAAAGCCTCAGAAGACACTATATAATATATATGGCACTACCTATAGAAAAGAAATATACTTAAATATTTATGTTTATCCAAAACTTTGATACAATCAGCTAAGTTCAATCGCTTCGAACTTTCTTCCACAACTAACTAACATTGTAGACCTTTTTCTAATTCACATTTTGTGTAAGAATGCGTAGGTACCTACTTTCAGTTTGAATGTGCGACTTCAAACCCTGGACTTATCATTTGAACGGCTCAAACTTTCAAGAGTGTTTCGAAATGTTTCTCGAATACTTCACCATAAATTCGTCGATCTTTTTGTGGTTCGAAAAGCTATTGAGAAGTTCTGTGAAATCCGTGTTAAGTACTATTTTACTGAGTGGTAATTGTTGACGCTGTTCTTAGCGTTTAACTATGCTGCGCAACAGTTGCTTTTTTGAGCTTCTTCTGTTGTCAAAGTAGAGAACAAACTGTTAATTAAAGTAATTAAAACGAATTATAAAAGAGATTTTACAGTACTTTGACTCATAATTTATCATTATTCATGACCTGCATGCAATGCAATGAATGGAAGATCGGGTGTCATGTCCAACAAAAACGGAAGATCCTCTGACTAGGCGAGGTGATCATGTCTGGCGGGCCACTGCCTAACTGTAGATGTTGGGAAGTTGTATATATGTTATTCGGCGCGAGAACTTCTGTTGCGCGATGCAGGATTGGTAGTTTCTTTGTTTCGTTCATTATTCCGTAGTTCGACGTAACTTCGGTAAATGGCGTATATGGAAGTCATCACACACCAATGGTATATTATGTCCTTTTTGGATTGGCACATTAAAATGTAGTAAATTCTTACAAAATAAGATCGCATTTTTGAAACTTCGTATGTAAAAAATGATATTTTTGTTTTCAAATAACTTTGAGTGTATTATATTATCGTATAAACTTTAAAAGTTTATGTTTTTGAAAATGCAAACCTTTTATTATATTTCCAGAACAGTGGGTCTGGAAAATTGTGTATTAAAATATGTGACTATCATTACAGTTAATGTACCATTTGAAAGAGCTGGTTTTGTATTCTGTTCAAGTTGTTTAATAATTTAATTTAAGCTGTCTAAAAAGTTGCGAGTGCCCACATGAGATAGACGAAACTTTTAATATATACTCTATTGAGTTAGAACTAGTGAATATAATTTGCAACTGATAAATATGTTTCGTCAAAAACAGTTTCTTAAAAAAAAATAAGTTTAAATGTTTGAGGATGCTATTGACTATTAAACACTACAAGTCAGCTTCTTTCTCGGTTATCCGTTTATGCTGTCTTTCTCAGTAATATGTCCGTAAAAAAATAAATTAATCACTCAAGGATTTTAGTTTTTACCATCTACGCAAATTAATGTAGCAAGCTGTTTGCAAGGAAAATTTATTTGTACATTTAATAGTATCGTATAAGCCTCATTGGTCTAGCGGTTGATATATGCGATTGCCAAACATGAGGTCTCGGGTTTGAATCCTGGGTCGGGCCAGAAGTGTTATTGTGTTTTTCTGATAGAAATACTTAATAACAGCTCGGAATTTGGAAGTTGGGGTCTGAGCTCCGTGCCTCGGAGAGCGCGTAAAGCTGTCGGTCCTGCGCTTGATCTCTCTACGGTCGTGTCGGTTAACTATTCCATCGGACTATGAGAGAGAGGGAACAGAGAGTACACCTGTGCTTGCGCACACACTAGTGCACTATAATATATCCTGCGTAGTTGGCTGGTCTCCGTTGAGACTGGCCGCCGTGGCCGAAATCGGTTACGAGAACATCATAATAAGTAGTATATCAAAATGGTTTACCACCTCAATTCATTAAGTGGGTGTTGTAAGGGCCGAATAAAGAGCAAACTACATGGGACATCCGCACTATAAGCAGAAGAGAAAATTGGACAACTACTTTTTAACCAGATCTTCTCACTTGGCCGCTCTGTCATAAAAAAGAAATTCATCTGGCCAGCGAGGCCAGGAGGGTCTCCTCTTAAAAAAGAGTTTTTGGCCTACCATAGGCCAAAATCTCCTTTTTAAGAGAAGACGTCTAGAAGTAGTAGGAAAGGAAGATTGGCTAATTAGTGAAAGAATATTTATTGTTCTTCACTGTACATTCGGTGTACTCCATAAAGAAAACATAAGCTAAATAATAATATAAAATAAAATAGTTTTATTTTACTTAACAAAATATGAACTGAATACTGTACCCGAGAAACTGAGACTTCAAAAACAATTTTAGGTCACGTAAGCACAAACTTGAAGCAACATACTTTTCACCTTGCCATTATTGACTCATCACTGTCTGACCACAAGCAAATCTACCTAGAAACAGAATATTTTAAGCCAGAATCTAGAAGAAAAATAAAATATAGGGCTTTGGATTATAACTTATTATATAAAACGATAAAAAAGCAGATTGTAAAAATTTTGGATACAGTGAGCTATACAACACACTAGTAGGAAGCATTGAAAATAGTAAAATTGAGAAGACAAAGATCTGAAATCCTCCACGCAATGACTGGATAAATAAAAACATAGTAAAATATATAAACGATAGAAACATATAGAAACATATATAAAACACATAAACAGAAGTATCACTACAATACTATGGAATATACAAAAAACACTACCTAATGATGAAATCCTGAAACAATATTTTATTCTTAAAAGAAATAGAGTTACTGTAAACATTCAAAAGGCAAAACAACAATATGATTTAAGGCTTTCAATGATTGTAAGCGTAAACCTATGAAAATGTGGGGGCTGATAAATAGTCTGTTACTTAGTAAAGTCAAAGAAACGCGCAGCCCCTCTATATTAACAACTCTAAACGATAATATAACGGATCCAAACCAGATATCTGACTGCTTTAATGACTATTTCAAAACAATTGGCGCAATCTTGGCTCGTAATATTCCTGCTACTTTTCATTGCACATAAACATACACTTCAAAATTTAACCAAATGCACAATAAGTTATCCAAACTATCTTTGATAAAGAACAAAAAGGTATCTAAAATAATTGAAAATCTTAAGATTAATACGTCTACTATACTATAAAATGTGTCAAGAATTTTATCGTCCCAACTCTCACCCACTATGTAAATAATTGCATTGAAATTGGCTACTTTTTGGACAACCTAAAGATAGTAGTAAGCCCAATTTTTAAATCAGGAAATAGGGTAGATCCTGGTAACTATGGCCCAATTTCGGTTTTGCCCGTTCTTTCTAAGATATTCGAAAAAATCTTTTACGCCCGGGTTACTGATTATTTAAAGTCAATAAACTACTGTTATGTTAAATAATATGGATTCTAACCAAAATCTAATACCTTAACTGCAACGGTTGATCTTGTTATGAAAATTAAGTTGCAAATTGACAAAAAGCAAATTGCTCTCGGTATATTTATTGACCTAAAAAAGGCATTTGACACAATGAGTCTTAAACAAATTGCAGTGTATTGGTATTACTGATAGCATGTTCAAAATACTTAAATCATATACAAGCAACCGTTACCAAGTTGTGAAACTTGGAAAACATCTCAGTAGTCCAGCTAAAATAACGTACGGCATACCACAGGGTTCTATTCTGGTAGTTCTATTCTGGGCCCAAGGGCCCAGAATAGAACTTTCTAATTTATATAAACATATTTACGCCAAAAAATAAAAAAAACTTGAGAATTATACGCCCTTAACAATAAACAATCAACCCATAAACAAAGCTAGTACTATTATTTCATCCATATTATTTCGTAAAATATTACTTAAAGAGATCCATTCCCAAGTCACATTTTCTAAAAAAATAAATATCCAGAAAAGATCATTGCGACGAGCTAATAATATACAACTTCACTTACCTAGAACAAACTTCGGTAAAAAAAACATTATGTAAGAGGGGGCACAGATATATAATAAAATGCCAAGTGATATCCGTGAAGAAAAATCATTTAAATCTTTTAAAAGTCACTTAAACACTATGTTCGAAATTTAAATAGCCTATAACAGTATTTAATTGTGATAATTGTACAATAGAAGGCGCTCATAGCCCAGTTGCTTACTCGGTGATTAGAAACAATCAGCGAGGGCAAGCAACGACGGTGCGGTTAGTACCTGGATGGGTGAACGTAGGTGGCATGTTACCATGAGCGTCTCGGTGATTCGAAGGTCACGTTAAGCTGTCGGTCCCGGTTGTTATCATACGATAACAGTCGTGAAGCTTAGTTGGAGGCCTTCGGGCGCCTTAAAAACATTCAACGGCAAGATTTACGTAGCCACAACGTATTCTTGCCAGTCCCCAACCTGCACTTGGCCAGCGTGGGGACGTATAGCCTTAACCCTTTTCTAAAAAGAGACCCGAGCACAGCAGTGGGATATTAAGGGTTGTTGACGAATTGATTGATTGATTGAATTGTAAATTAGAAGAATGTAAATAAATGAACAGCGGCATAAATAGATTACAAAGTCCCATATATGTATAAAAAAATACACGAACAAAAAATAAATAAATTGATTTTACAAGTTATCATAGTCTCATTTAGTGATGACAATACGCTGTGGCGATCGGTTGATGCGGAGTTATGGCGACAGGAAGTTTATCACATTTACCGCCATTTTTTGACTTTGTTAAAATCAATTTTACATGTATATTTTTAATTGTTTACCCTTATTCTTCTGATAAATACGCTCTTTAAAGTTACATTGTAAATTACTAGTAATAGTTTTAAGTTCTCATATAAGCGAATAATGTAGTATTCTTTTGAGAAATAAACGTTCTTAAACCGTATATGTACATGTAACTGGTAGTACATGAGCCAGACATTAGAGATTACAATACACCCATTTATCGTAACACATCGTAATATATAAGTCAATATTGCCTGCCTTAACTATTTAATTATAGTAACAAACATGGAACCCCGTGCAATATAGAACAATTTACTCACAACGCTGAAGTGATACTATTCCAGATCAAATGCTTTGTTATAGAATTACTCTCACCAATTCGGCGCTCGCTAAAGTTACACTATCGTTCGTGTAAAGTCCCATAAAGTTGTGGTGCAAGGTGTAACATTAGAACCGAGTTGAAAATTATTGTGACCTTTTATAAATACAAAAACATCTGGTTATATACCTAAATTATATAATATTTAAATTAACTTACCTCATTCTTAAAATACATTTCGTTACTATAATTGATCCTCTTGTTCGTTGTACTCCCTTATATGTCACAGAGCTTTCGCTTATAAATGTTTTTTTTTGTTTGAGCCGGTATAAGTATTTGTACCTTTGACTAATAAATAATATATCCACCTAACAAAGAAACAAATTATTTAGCTTTATACGATGGCGGTTCAAATATGATCGAGACAAATTCCCTGACGTTTATTAACTATAAAAAAAAATGACGAAACTTTACAGCTTTTCTAGATATTTCCCCTCATTAGTCATGCATTTTGTCCACCTTTCCGGAAGCTTTTTGATGCCGGTATCGAAGAATTCCTTGAGCAAATCAGACAGCCATGTGCACACGAACTCCTCTACCTCGTCGTCGGTGTTGAATCCTTAAGATCCGACGGCTTCTTTTAGTGGTCCAAACATGTGGTAGTCGCAGGGTGATAAGCCTGGATCATAGGGAGGGTATTCCAGTACCTTCCATCCCAATTCCGACTCCGCCTTGTATTGCGTCAGCAAGCAGCGAAATACNAGACGATCATGAGGGTCATTTTCGACGGAAACGAATTCAAGGATAAACTCGAAACCGTCAAATCTGCATAGTTCATCAGTATCTTCTTTCACTAAATGCACGAAAAATTTACGAAAGTGTAAAGATAAAAAAGCAGTGTTCGAATTGAATATCTGTACTTGCATATCTGATATACACAAGTATAAAAGCAATTCAAATATGTAATTACTCACTTACTCGTAGTTGTAATGAAATGGTGCTGTTGCTGGCTTTTCAACTAAATACTAGTTAAGTAGTTATAGAATACTACCTCCGGAGTACCAGAGAGAAGTAGTAATTAGTATGTTTAAATTGTTTTTATACTTGTGTATTTCAGATAATAGACGACACAGAAAAGATAATATTCTAAGTAATATAATCATAATAATGTATGTTATGAATATATTATGTATGTTTTGAATAAATTACTCAGAATATTATCTTTCAGGTATCTAAAACCATAAGAAAAAAAATTATTCCTATTGTCCATACGTTTAGGTATGGTTTAAATCTAAACAATGTTAATATTAGATTGTAAAATATTAATATTAATACAAATATTAATAATATTTTACTACAACCTCTAACTTAGTAATCACGATCACTAACCAGCAGATATATAGGCCTGTCATTTTCTGTACGAGACACATTTGCTTGAATTTAATAAATGTAACCGGTATCTTATATATGCATGGTATATATTAGTTCAAATCAAAACTTAAATATCCTTAGCAGTCAGGTTCAGTAACCCCTAAACCAAGAAGTACAATATAAAATTAGGATCTATGAATATCAAGGAATAAAAAATTCAAATACGCTAATCTTACAACTTGAACCACAAGTGAAGTTCCCACTTTACCGGCACGGAGTAGAAATTAATTAGAAGAGGTTGGCAAACTTGGCCCTGCCGTCGCTTATTGAGCCGCCGGCAAAAATATGAGACAGCCGTAACAGTATGGCCTTCCACTTACGCTCCAAGGTATCTATGACAGTATATTCTCACGACCAGTTTTGGTCAAGATGGTGTGAAACGGAAATTAAGGACCAATTTGGTGTAAGTATTGATTTTAGAGTCGAGTCCTATTTTAGAAAGGAACCGTTTATTTTAATTCGATTTTGAGAAATTGGAGGTTCTGGAATCAGTTGTATTTTTTGTTTCTTGTATTATTAGATTACTGTTATTTGTTAGGTTATTTAAAATAAAAAACCGGCATAGTGCGAGTCGGACTCGGGCCCCGAGGGTTCCGTGCAAATATGTAAATATATTCTTCGATGTACCTAAAGAAATATGCTTTGAACAATTTTTAATGTATCTGTGCTATAAATTCCTTCGTACAACATTTCAATATTCTGAGTTCACGGGAAATAATCCTGCAGATTTTGCTTCCCATTGCGAGTGTCGTATTGCATTGGCTTCAAAATATGATTTTTTTGCAGCTGCAAGAGACAGTAGACTTGAGTATTTAAGATGAATTTCAGCTTGATACCTTCAGGCATTAAGAAAAAGGGTCTTGACAGACAGACAGACGGACAACAAAGTGATCCTATAAGGGTTCCGTTTGTAACTTTTAAGATACGGAACCTTAAAAACATTTTATCAATTGAGTTCCTATATGATTTTATTTCAATTTAATTAAAAATATCGCTACCAGAGATTGGAAATTAAGAAATAAAGAATATAATTCATATTATTATACAATTTACCACACATATGTAGTTTCATTGTAGTTGGTTACGGAAGCAGTAAATCTATGAAGTTTATGATATGTGTATTCTGGTCACAGCATTTAGTCTTTTTTTAATTCTTATTACTTTACCTTACGCAACATTCAGATTTTAAGCAGATATAGATTCAAACAGTCAACTTTTGATTCAATTATCAAAGTAACAACATAAAATCAATACTGTTGTCACCTTATACAGTATGTGTATCATTAAAATGACTAATTGGGACCAATGTATCTATTGTTCGTAGACGTAGAGGTAAGGTAAAACAATGTTTTAGTACACATTGGCATGACAGGGATTGTCTTGGAGACAATTGTAATATCTTAGCTTGAATATTCAATCAAAGAGAATATTAAATCAAAAGCATTAATAATACCCGAACATATATCTAATATATAAAATTCTTGTGTCACAGTTTTAGTGTTTTTACTACTCCGAAACGGCTTGACCGATTTTGATGAAATTTATGAAGGTATATTCAGTAGGTATGAGAATAGGTTTACAATTAATTTTTGCACCACTTAGTGTTAAGGGTAGTTCACCCCTAACCATTTTTTTTATTTTTTTGGACAATTTTTTTTTGTTCTTTTTTTATGGTGTGGAATAAAAAAATATATTTAGCCCAAAATTTTTACTATCCTACAACCTTTCGGTAATTCAGAAAATATTCACGGTAATAAGTATGGCGGTACGAACTTTGCTGGGTCAGCTAGTATATTTATATATATTTAGCAATGTCAGAGCTGGTGACTTGTCAGAGGTGCCAATTAAGATCGAATAAATAAAGAAGTAGAATGTGAGTCAAGCTATTGGTTGAATAAATCATGTACTGGAACGTAATGGTATTACTGTAGTATGATCGTAATAATTTTATACTGTAAATGGTTTTGAGGCCTAGAGGTATATTGTAACCATATTAATATGCCAAAACGCCATCGATAGTTCGTAAAAATCGGTTAGATATTCCGATTTCCGATATTTTGAAGTCGGTTGAATACCAAAATCTCTTAACACAAAGTTACATTAACAATAGCTTCAAAGAGAATGTAGTTATACTCCTTTCTGGCTATGTTTTCATTAAACACACTCTTATGTCTCTAAGTGTTTAGACGTGGCCTTTCGTTTTACTCACAATAATAAGTTGAGATGTTATATTACGGAAAATAAGTATACATTGCATACATAATGTTGTTATTTATTTATATACACTACTACCTAATATTATGTCAACTTATCTTATCAATCATCTAAACAGAATGATAAAATTATATTTGCTTTGCTAAGAATAGGTCTGCTTAGTCCAGCAGTAGATAAGACTAATAAGACTAAGGAATGATTTAAACACTTAGACATAAATATACAACTTCTTAATCGTTTTATCAAATTCGAAACCCATTTTTCCTTAAATTTAATGTAAAAATTTAATTATCAGCACCAATATTAAGAAAAGAAATGGCTTTGAAATAAGAATTGGAATTTTAATTTAGATCTCTGTAATTTGTGTTTAAAACGGCGAGTTTTTCAAAACTGCTGAGATCGGTCAATGACATCACAAGTTTTGCAAAAAGTCAAGCGCCTTGGAAATTGTCAAAAGGATTGCCACAGAGCAGGCCAGGCAAAGTGGGTGTTTGCGCCTATCTCGGAGGAACAGCCGCCATTAACTTATTAGGGAGGGAACTGAGTGATAGACGATTGACGCCTCTTTGCATAAAATATTGTTGGGTGCAAAAGAACGAATGGTGGTTTGTTATTCATTCATGTGTGAAGTTAAAGGGATCTGGATGTAACTGAAGAAATACTATTATTCTCTTCATTAATTTTGACCAGCTCTTAACAAATATATCAAACGGGGTTAGCTTTGCGCAGGTGTCTTAAAGCGGTCATAAAAGACTGACCAAGACTTACAGCATTGCGAAAGTATTTTTTTTCAACAAATACACTGTCTCCTTTCCACGAATGCTACATCCAGCAAGGGACTGTCAAAAGCTGTTGGTTACTTTGTAAATAATCAATTCCAATTGTGATTATAGTAATAAAAGGAATATAAACAAAAACTATTTCTTTGCAATTGCTTATATATTGATATAGATAAAAGGCAGTAGAGCCACGCTGATTTCCGGCCGGGCTGGCTCGACCAAGGCGGTACTACCTTCGTGTAGAAGATCAACCTAATATGGCAGGATTCGTGCTGCCGTATTACGTTAGTGAGTGCGAGAGAGGCCCAAATATGCAGAAGCATCACTAGTCCGCCATGGTGTGGTCATCATGCTGCATTGTCTGCATTCGCAATGAGCCCTGTGACGATCAATCTTGGATGCTTTCCACCAGGTAGAGTAATCACTTTGGCACACCCATACTTATAAAAATGCAATGTATACAAAATGTGTATGTGTTTATGCTAAGGAATATATAAGTTTCGAAACAGCAGTCCGCTCCGCTTCCGACCCATCCCAGCCCCTAACCACTGTCACTGGGCGTAACCGCGACGTAATGAACTAATGATGCTGACGCACGAACCATTACGACCCTCTATAGAGCTAGTATACTCTATTGTACATCCTGCTCATGATTACTATAATATACTTACAGATTTTGCAGAAACTTTTCATTGAATCATTCAATTTCTGATAACAAAGAGCTGCTTTTAAGGTAATGAAGAATCTAAATTATTTAAATGACTTATTTTAAATCTACAACACACGCGTGCCTACAAGTTTATACTTCAACAGTCAACAACAACAGGAGTCAACAGGCGGCGTCACGGCTTGATTCTATTCTTATACTAATTTAATTTGCCAATGTTAAATCAATTATAAAATCAGAACATCACGAATTTCAGTACAGTAAAATGAAAGACGTTACCGGAGTTCAACCTTCCCTTGGCTGAGGGGAGGTGACAGTTATGTCACATAGTTGTGTCGCTTAAGTTGCGTGAGTACCATGGGCAGCTGAGGTTTAACAGCTTGTGTGACCATGTGAACTTTTGTGACCACATACTACCTTGTGTGACCGATCTGCTATTACCATCGATAACATAGAAAATAAAATGAAAGTAATGTACTATGATTTTTTTATTAAAAATCTATTAACAAGAGCAACTCAACAGCACTTTAAAAGTAAAATATAACAACAAAAATGATAACATAATTATAATATGTTGTTCTTCCTGCGTGAAGTCGGGGCAGGCTGTTAGTGTAGTATAAGTGCATAGGATGAGTATGCAAATATGAAAACATAATACAAAAGTAACTCTGCGGCACGTATCATGTTTCTAGTGCAAGAGATTATCCTGTCAGCCACAGCAACTAACTCCGCTAGGCATCATTATGGTAATTTTATCGGAAAATTTTCGCCTGCATCGCTGAGCTTACCTCGTGCGTACACACTACTGTTTTAAATAGGTAACCAAATACCTAATTGACTAAAAAAAATAAGACGCACATCTTTACATGACAGGTTTTATTTAATTTGATTAGGTTTTATTTTTTTTTGTTTCCTATTCAATCCTTGAAAGTCGAAGGAAATTCGGAGAAATAAATTTGTAAATTCAGGTATTACTGTCAATATTTGTCATGGAAATTATGATTAGTAAACAAACCTTAAAACTTACGCCAATATAAAGACGTATTTAGATTTAAAGACATCTTAACAAGCTTTAAGCCCTGCAGAGGTGTTATTCTAGTGTAACCTTATCCTCTTTTTAGATATAATGTCTTTTTTTTTTCACTTAAGTAAATTATACTGTTATATAATCTTTGATTGCAATATTTGAGGATAGTAAAAAGAATATGAATATGAAAATCAAATATGAAGACATAATTAAAGATTTAACAAATTTCATTGAAATGTTAGCGCTTTGAAGCATATTAAGATTACTCTGCCAAATGCTTAATATAAATTCATAACCTCTTTGAATCTCGTGCCAAAACAATATTAACTTGGATATGTATATATATTTGTACTCTGACGTAGCTTTTAATCACATGAATTTTGATTACAATACGGGAAACGCGAGCACGTGCAAATGACAAAGATTTTGGTTTTGCTTCGTGAGTAATGTGACACCAAGTATAAAAGACGTATCTTATTAAATATTTCGTTTTACCAGTCTTATGACTGAATGTTCCGTGTATGGCAACACTGTGTGAAACGTAGGTGAGTTTGGATTCTTTTACGTCTTAACTATTTTGTTCATCTTACATGCTCATAAAGATACAGATAAACATTACAATCCTATGTTTGAGAAACAACTGTTACCGAAAGATTTCAGGTACATTCAATTGAATGAAATTAAATATTTCGATAAATATTTTTTTGTGACAAAATCTATTATTGCGAACCTTAATTTATATAATTGCATGTTACTTTCATATTTATGTACATGTAAATGTGCAATTCTGATTTCATTGAAATTCTCCGCTTTGAAATGCTTTTGTTGTTTTTTGTATGCCATAGAGTGGATTTCTGGATGGTTTAGTTTTACAATTAGACTCTTTAACCGAACAGGACTTTTTTTTATGAAATAGGGAAATATTATAGAATAGCCTGATGATAAGCGATTACTACCGCCCGTGAATACCCGCAACACCAGATGCGTCACAAGTACGTTGCCGGCCTTTGGGGGATGGGCAGGGTAATGGGAGGAGGAGTTAGAGTATGTGCCTCGGGTATCCTCACTCACTTTGTGAAACACAGCGAAAGCGCTGTTACTCATCGGTTTTCTGTGAGGCCGTGGTATCACTCCAGTCAAGCCAGCCCATTAGTGCCGAAGCGTGGCTCTCCCATATAAATGTTTTTAGAGTGCCTTACTTCAAACAGGGAAACGTAGCCCTTATAAGATCACTTTACAGTCCGTCTGTCTGTTTGTCAAGATCCTTTATTTCGGGAATGCTTGAGTGTATTGAGTTGACATTTAAACTTTGCCTATACTCAGGTTTACGGTCCCCTAAAGCAGCAAAAAATCAAACCTTTTTGTCTACGTGAATGAAAGATACGGCCGTTTATTCAGCTAAAATGCATCCCAAGGGAATCAAAACTCATAGAAGGAACTATCACATTGGCAATTAACATCGTATATATAGACCATAAAGCAGGACAAAATCTCAAAACTATACATTTGTAATAAAATCTGAAAAAATGGGGGATCAACGTTTTATAGGGGATTGAAATATCAAATTAAAGCTACTAGTTCAAATGGTAGTGGTGGTTCATATGAAAGGGCTTGTTATGCACATTGCAAAATACGTACGTATCCCTTGGTGGGCGAAACTGACTCGAATTTGTTCAGTTTTATTTATTACTGTTCCTATAGTAATATATCAATATATACAATTTAATCCGAGGTAGATTTCTTTCTTTCAGTTGGCAAACAAGTTAGCCAACAAATTGGCATTTTTTTGTGTCCGTATACCTATTATCGGATGTTAATGCCCATGATAGCTCTCTTAAGGTATATTGAAGAGCTCATTAATCGGGACATCTTGGAGAAACTGCTGACCATGAAGATTCCCAAGAGTAGGCGTGTGTTGTGGCCATTAAAATGGGTATTAATTTACGTTTAATACTGTAATAACGGTTTTGGTCGAATTAAGTTTTATTAGCTATTCGATGGCTACAATTTATAGCTGGGGGTAGGATTTTCGCGATAGATGGACTATGTGGTACTTTTATAGTAATGGCGATTATTATTTGGAATGTTTCGAGATGAAAGTTAACACATTTGATGGTTGGATATAAATATTATAAGCATGAAATAAAATTACACTTTAGATAAATTAAAAGAAGACAAAACCCAAAGAGTGAGCTCATGGGTAAATTAGTGAGAAGTACCTGTTGTGTGTAAAGGGCTCTGATTTCCTTCAGGTTCAGGATCTCATTTAATTTTTTTTTAATATTTTATTCGGAGAGCTTACAGCTGAATTTACAATATATACATATAACATTGCTTCTCTATGTGCCAGTTAAAAGCCTGTTTTTTTTTTTAAATTTTAGTATTAAAGTCAACATTTTATTTAGTTTCAGTCGCAGCATATATCGAGAACTAGAGAATGTGTCTATATTGAGAACACATATAAACTATATACAATATACATATAAACTTGAGAGACTTCTTACACAGTACTACGGAATACCTATTTCTATTTTACATATCACTATACTTAATAGGAGGATATTGTTTCGCAATTATATAACACTTTTGAATAGTTACTGCTGGGTAAAAATTTACACACAGTATACTGCCTATAATTTTATTTAGTCATTTTTAGCTTCACTCACTCACTCAACTTCGTTCAGGATCGTTCAACAACGCTTTGTTCAGGAGTACTTTTCCTCTAACGTCTCTACTAAAGTCAACGTGGACGAGACCACTTAAACATTGATTGCTCATATTGCTGCTTTTACAGTTCAGTTTATATCGCATTTTTAGTGCCTCCACATAAACCCGTCAATCGACAGCTGACATCACGATATCGTTGCACTTCGAAGTTCTCAAATACTGTAATTAGCCACGTTAAGCACAATCTTTGGGTCGAANTTAAATAAAAAGTATAAAATTATAAAAAGCAGCTGATTGTATGTAATGTGTATGTATGTTTATGAATGTGTGTGTATGTATATGTATATATGTGTGTATATATGTATGTATTGCATGTATATATGTATATGTTGCATGTATGTGTAAATGTACATCATACATTTGTCATTTTCTGTACTTTTTTATATCTGTATTATGGTGTACAAATAAAAAGTTTTCTATCTATCTATCTGATTAGTATATTTATCAAATACAAACATAAATTATAATTAAAACACGTTTAGATAAAATTGGCTGCGACGTTCCGGTCCTCGCTTAATATATTTTATTAGTCGCTCAAAAAACAGTTTCTCTTTGAGTTTAATATCTGGTAAATAGGTTCAATTTTCCTTAAGGTGAGATTTGCATAAAACATTGAATAGACGCCACTGTTTTATTCATTTTGCATATTTTGTCATAAACAGACCCACTTAGTGGCACTAACGTAATTTTTTTGATAATATTATAAGGACACCATTTACGAGTTTGCGTTTTCATAATAACTTTGATTGTTACAAAGAATTACATACAACTAAAAATACAATGTAAACACCACTTAAGGCAGACACACTGAACTACGGAGTTACTATTAATCTTGGATCGAGGAATAGAAGTTTTCTTGCCGATTAATAAAACGACTTTCCAATTTCGACTGTTGGTTCCTGGTCTATCTTCTAGCTAGAAGGATGACGGTACTATTTACGTAATCATTTGATGTGAGTAGTTATGATACAGATCCGTTGATTAAACTCTACGTAGATTTAACTCTATTCATATAAAAAAATTGTGAAACTTGCTGTTTAAGAGTACACAGTATCAGAATTCTGCTACAGTCCTCGGGAAACCTACTAAAACAATGATAGAATTTGTTTAATATTATTTATTAAAATATATAATATTACTACTTTGACTGAACCATGGTTTTATCTTTGATCATATTGCGCTCTCTAGGTATCTTTACATCTATGTGTATAGTAATATTCTACGGGTGTAAGAAAAATAATACGGAACGTTCTAAACGAAATATAATCAGAAAGTCAACTCAGATTCGTTCGTTCCCCGCGGTTGAGTGACGCATTCAAGCTGGTTATTCTGCCTTTTTTCTTCATTAATAATGCGAAAAAATAACAAAATGTGCGTCATCCCATCAATTCCTTTAATATTCGTCTCATTAGCTATAATTCAGTGCGAGGAAGCATTCCTGTTGGAATTTCAGTCATATTTCAGTTTCAAGCGGTCGTTCAGTTCGTTTATACAAGGAAGTAAGTTATAAGCGGAACACCATAACTTGTTAATTAAAAAAAAATACGATATCTTACAAAAACAGATTATATACAAGAAATTGAAAGGCTTTGTAAAATAATATTTTGTTAGCGTTAGATGACAAAATTATTTAGCATAAAAATATTGTATATATATATATTAGTGTATAATATAAATAGTAGTTAGTATATAATATAATATAAAACTGCCTCGGTGGCGCAGTGGTAGCTTACGCGACTGCTGTTCATGAGGTCTCGGGTTCGAATCTTGGGTCGGACCAAGTGTTTGTAAGATCTGCAAATATTTGTTTCGGAGTTTGGATGTTTTCTATGTATAATATGTATGTATTTACAAAAAAAAGTATTCACATCAGTTGTCTAGTACCCAAAATACAAGCTCCGCTTAGTTTGGGACTGGATGGCGTTGTGTGTGTCCGAAATATTTATATTATATTACATTAAGTATTTTTGAAAAAAAACGCACTTCTTTTGCATCGTTTATATCGTTTTGAATTGAGACAATTGAAACATACTCGTACAGCTCAAGTTTTGCGTTCTTTTACAAATTTTCGTGCTCTTTACTATTTTATTTGCGATATTAATGTTTAATTTAAGTACTCTTGAATTCATTTCAATTAAAATACAAGCAAATCCGTATAATTTAAATGCACTTAAACTATCAATCATAGTCAAAAGTTAAAAGTTTATACAACGTTAATGAAGATTGCCTCTCTGTCCCTTAACTTCGTGACACCTCGATATGATTAAAATGTTTCGGGGCTTTATAAGCCGCTGTCACTTTTAACTCACACCTCCGTTACTCGTCACGCTCGCCTACTGTTTGAGGAGATAATTTTCTTCTTAATTAACCCTCTTGTGAATGGCGTATTTAATTGGGCCATCGCATCGGTACGTGTGAGATGCCTCCCCGTATAGGATGTATGGGGATTTTTAATTGGAAACGCAATGAAAGAAGTTCATTTAACATAGAGCTCATACAAAAGGTTTTTAAGTTGTAAGATTTAAATAAGAATATAGGCATAAGTACTGTGAGTCAAATAAAGTCTTTGTCTTAACAAATTTCCTTAGAAATGGGTAGATTTCCTTCACAAAACACACAAAGAATTTTTTACTTCATTCGATTCAGTTATCTGAATAACCTAGTTTTAAGAGTTCATAGATATCTGTGTCGTTAGTTAGGATGTTACCCAGAGTAGAGCGCCTGAGATTGGTTGGAAATTGTTATTAGTGACAACACCATATAGTACATTCTCCTGTGTCTTCAAGTAGGCAGTATATATACGTTTTTGAAGGCTAATCACCGTATAATCAACTTAACTCATATCAAGTTGATAGCTAAACTCACATTAACTTGCTGGTGCCATGATGAGTCAAGAAGTACTGACACTTTGACAGTTTTGTTTATTTATTACCCCGTACCCGTTAGAGGGGTGTCCGACTTAGCATCAAAGACTTATGTCAAATTAAGTTTGACATATCCGTAAACAGTTCAAATTTTAATCAATCTTTTAGGAACCGGAAATAATTTTACTTATTAGAGGTAAATATTCAAACTCTCTTTTATCTTTAAACCAAAATATTTTCTTATCCTCCTTTATCCAGCGTCGATCGTATAATGGATAAAAAATAATACTTAGTTTCTTAAGGGATTTTCTGCCATTACTTAAGATTGTATACTTGTTATTTCAAGGATTAAAACTGTATTTACATAATGTGATTTCGACATTATTTTTCTAATTACGTTTCTTATTCATCTGTAGTAAACATCACGATATTATTGCCCATAAGGTACAGTACACTGTCAAGCAAACTTGCTTTCTTTACCTGACTCAGATTAATTATAACAATCCACGGTGACCTATTTAATAAATAAATAGGCTAATCCCAGGTTGTGTGACAGTACTCGGGCCTCCGCCTTCTTCAGCTAGTTTATTCCTGTGCTTTAAAAACTATCACAGGCGACATAAGCTGCAAGTAAGCAAGCAGCATCTATACATGTAAGTAGGTAGCCTCTACACAAGAAAAAAAATATTCGGAATGAAATTTTAATCGATTCTTCTGACCAACGTAGTCAAATTAGGCTAACCTAAAGGTTTGTTTAATTTTACTACATCAGTCTTCCCTATACATAACAATAATAAAAAGTATAATACCTTGGTTTTTATTATCAAATCACTTATATATTTTAATTCAATTGTTATAAATAACTCAAATATCTAAAGCCATATTTATCTCTACACAAAAAAAACGATCGATACAAAAACCAAAATATGTACTGCGAAGTTTTGACTGAACACATTCTAAAAGCGACATTCAAACCTCCGAATTTCCTCCTGCGAAAAAAAATGGCCATATATTTATCTCCGTCTTTTCACATGCTTTAACATAGCACCTCGTTTAGAACTCACTGAGTAAATAAATATGTTTGGAGTCGGCGCTAGATCAATGGAGGAAAGCATCCGGAAGGGATGAAGTTCCTCTTTCGATAAAAATAAAGTGTTAAATCTCTTCCGCTTGATTTTTGTGCAGGGTAACCACGCTGGACGTGTTATTAGGTACATGTCTTCCTTAGATTATGTTTTATTGTATCATAAAGGAAATTTTATAGTTATCGTGAACTGTTAAATTACAGAATATTAACATCAATTAGTAACAGAAACTCCAATGAGTGAGAAGCAATATGAAGTAATTTTATCACTGTATTAAAATCTCAAAGTCATCGTAATGAAAAGAATAACTCGGAGTGAGGGAAACGCCTCCCTACTTCCGTGCCACCCTTTGCAATAAGACAACTTCATTATCATTCCAGCTTTCTTTATTTTACGTACTTGTATCAAAGACGTATTTGATATGTGTTACAGAATTTATGAATTTTCGATTACGTATTTCATTAATGTTAACATTTTTTTCTGAGCCCTTATTTAGAACGCTAATAGATTTGAATTTCTTTCACAAATTGCTGCAAAATTATTCAGATTACTCAGTATTGCTTGAAAAACCGAAGTTTATTGATCGCAAGTGCCTCCCACGTAAACCAAAGGTTTCAATGGCGCAGCAAAAGCACAGTTCTGAGACAATACACCGGGTCCTAGGTTGTGCATATCTTTAAATGAGTATTGCAAGATTCAATCGATACGATTTTTTTTGAGATCAGGTATCATAAATTTTGCATATTATTTTACGAATATGGTCTAATTTATGCCCCTTAATACTATCTCTTCTTGTCTTTTTTAAATTTTGTTTTCGATTTTGTTTTTCATTATGACTTATATTTTAATTTGAACGACGATTTTAAACTAAATGTATATATTTAAAATTTATTTTTTATTCGATTATATTATTTTTTTGTAACATATTTTTATTTAAATATCCATATAAATGTAGGTAAAAAATTACATGATTGTGAATTGAATAATTATTATGATATAGTTTACAGTCGTTGTAACAGAACTATTTAATCACTTAACACTATGTTATATTACGGACTACACGGTTGGCCTAGTGGTTTCAGTGATCGCCACACCACTTCCTACTGCGCCAAGTGTTGTGGGTTCAAATCCTACATGAGACAACATTTTGTGTGATTCATAAATTGTTGTTCTAAGTCTGGGTGTACTTTGTGTCCGTTTGATGTATGTTTGTAAAGGTCCCCGCGACACAGGAATTTATATCCTAATGCGGAATATGTCCTTTTAAAAAAGAAAAAAAAACAATATTGGAGATAATACGGTTGTGCATATTGTATTCATTGGTCATTAGTTTTACAATTAGTTTTAAGTTCATAATTTATGTGTTTTTTGCAATGAAATATTGTATAAAACTGTTCCTGAATCAAATAAATATTTTAAACCAATATATTCTAAGCCTTTCATCGTCCACTGCTGAAGGACAGTATCTCTGCAAGTAGCTCTTATTATTTTTCTTATTTTAGTAATAAATGATAAGGATGATTGAATTTCGCAAATAAAAGTTTAAAAAATCCATTGATAAAATAAGAAACATAATAATCTATATGGGCAGTATTTATAAAAGTCAAAAAAAAATATACTACAATAATAATCGACCTTGATTCTTTTTATTAAATTGAGGATTTGTATTTTCAAGTTTGAATTAATTAGGTGTTAGTACATAAAATTGCTAGAGATATTATAATCTACTTAATGTCGTTTTAAAAGATAAAATAAGAACAAAGGTGAAATGAAGGATTTTTTGATTACAAGTCAATTATTTCGAGTTCTATAATTATAAATTTAGATACCAAGTACAAAGTTATAATTGAAGTTAAAATTAAAATTAAAGTCTGCTATAACGGAGGTGAAAAGATTTAAAAGCATTGCTTTCGTGAAAGATCTTCAACAGTGAGCAAACAGCATTATAGTTCCTGCACATCCCGTTCAATGGGCTATTATGTGAAACATTATTGTTGCTTGCAGGAACACTAAACAATTGTGGTATACGTATAGCAGATCAGATCGTGTTTGTATTTTTATTTCTATATTTTCTATGAGGTTACCATGGAGTGTACAATATACAATTTTGTGTAAGGTGAACAAGTGCAGCTATTGAATTTACCTGGTTTGACAAAACTGCGGCAACTGTCATGAGAACACTGCATTCCACATTCTTCTGGACTTTAGGTATTTTGTAAATGTTGAGGATTTTTTTGACACTGGGTTTGTTTACATAATGTCCGAGTCCCGAGCTAGGCAAAGAGGCGGGGGATCACGAACGAGAGTGGACACACCACCCTATCGCACAATTACAGACTCACCTGGTATAGAAGAGCGTAAAACAATCTATAAAAACCTTTCTTTTGAAATAAATGCACATTTTTGAACTACCGTTTACGTAATGAACTTGTTAAATAATTATCTTCTGTACCAAAACTATATATATAGGAAGATATACTTTTCAATTAATGCGACGGCTGTGAAGATAAATAGCCAGTACTCTTTATTACCATTGAAATCAATTGCAGAACTTAATGAAGTCTGGTCACCCTGGAGAACCAACAATGGGAGACATAAATCGGATTAACGCTTTTGAAACTCAGTGCAGAGGCGGTCTTATAAAAAAAAGTACGCAACAACCCCAACAGTGTTACAGAACAGTTAGTTGTAAAGTGAAAAATATAAAATAGTAAAGTCTATTCGTTGTTGTGTATTTTTAATCTTTTTAAATAATATGGTGCTAGATTGAGTTAATAACCTAAGGGACATTACTTCTGCCACATTACAGGGGTTTATCGACAAGAAGATAAACGACATCAGGGAAGTATTTGAATTCAAAACACCGTGTGGGTTTAGGTCACTATCTGGGGAATCCCGATATTTGAACACGTTGGGTATTTTTAGTTAAATTTTAAAATATTTTGAATTGACTTGACTATTTGTATTTAGAAAAATATTATTGTAAGGTGTATATCATAGATGTGCTAGTTACGAACACGTTTACTTCCTTAAGCCACAACACTCTTTTGGTATACAGGACTACAAAAATCGTAAAATCGTTTTTCAGTGAAGGTTTTCTATAAAGGCAGCTAGCCTTAAAATTTGTACTTCATTAAGCTACAAAATAATTCTGCCTAAATAATAACGTCATTCTGTAGCTGAAGTGCTGAACCATATGGGAAATGTGAGCGCCTTGGAAAAAAAGTGAGTGATAAACCACTACGCCGTAAACAATTAGCAAACAATTTATTTACATTGTTCCTCAAATTAAAATACCCAGTCAATATAATTGCCAATTTCAATCATGATACGTGATACCCATTGAAAAATTGGTTGAATTTTGATTCAATTTGATGTACAATAATACGGAATAATGTATTTTTTTGATTGTTTTCGTGACATAAATCTTCATCGTCATCATCAGCCTATCGCATTTCATTCGTTTCACGCCACTTGTTTCAATTTTCGGGTTGTCGCATCCAGCTCCTGACAGCCATTTAGTTTTATATATTGTATGTTATGTATTATATATATATATATATATATATATATATATATNAAAAAAGTAGCAAACAATTTATTTACATTGTTCCTCAAATTAAAATACCCAGTCAATATAATTGCCAATTTCAATCATGATACGTGATACCCATTGAAAAATTGGTACCGAAACATAATTACTAAATATTTGTTGAATTTTGATTCAATTCGATGTACAATAATACGGAATAATGTATTTTTTTGATTATGTTTTCCTGACATAAATCTTCATCGTCATCATCAGCCTATCGCATTTCATTCGTTTCACGCCACTTGGTTCGATTTTCGGGTTGTCGCATCCAGCTCCTGACAGCCATTTAGTTTTATATATTGTATGTTATGTATTATATATATATATATATATATATATATATATATTTGATATTGACGCAGTCGGATTTTATTTTTTAATAATTTACTACCTGTTTCTGAATGCATTCATCTCTCTAACTCATGATGATATTTAAACATTATAACATTATTTTATCACATGTAACAAAAATAACAGAAAATGTAAAGTCGAATAGCCTAAAAACTAGTGAAGTTATAAGCGAGCCACACTCAGCAACTTGTATGCTGTCTTGTAGGTTATACATACCTGGTTGACGCAACATTTGTCTGCGGCATTAAAACTAAGTCGAAGCTATTGACGTCTTGTTTATTTCATCGTACTTTTGATTTTTGAATGCCATTGATTTCATTAACTACTATTCTGAAAATGTTACAAAAAATAATTGATTATTACTTTGCGATTGATTTATATTTAAAAAATCCAATCAGCCAGCCAGCGTTTTAGAAAGAAGAAATCTTTCAGGTAAACTAATAGTTAGCTTAACTTTTTCCATTGCTTGATTATTTTTTATAATTACACGAAATAATAAACTTTTATCTAGATTAATATTAGCGTATTATGTCTACAATGTATGCAATAATGATCTATTTTCTATTCTCAAAATGTACCTTTCTTAGTTCTGTAATAAAATTGTTATTTCTGTTGAAGCTTATTAAGACAATATTTGAAATTAAAGAAATTTAAGATCACGGAAACTACACAAAAAAACTATCGAATTTCTTTCCAAAAACTAATAATTGATTGTACTCAAAACAACACTTCAACAATAGCTTCTATCAACACACATCTTTTATCTTAAATTTCTGCCGTTGTTATTACATTGTAGGTCATTAAATATGACGATTATATTATTTGTTCCAGAATAAGAAATATGTGATTTTATATCCAGTTTTCATCCTCAATACGAGTGCAATTCAACTTAAGTGTTCATCTCCAAAGAGTCACAAGTGAGTATTGTAGTCGCACTCTCTGTGATTGAAACTCTGCTTCCAGTATTTGCTTTACACTCAAATATTTGACCAAGTTTCACATATTTTTTTTTGTAAACTCTCCTCATGATGTTACTCGTTATTCAAATTTGAAATAAAGTATTTTTCCGCTTGCTATGCTATATATTGATTTCATTGATTTTGTAAAAAGAGACGGAAGTTGGTAACAGGAAACCGAACAATTACGCGCTGAATGTTTTCACCAATCAGAAGATAAGTGCCTTGACAGATGTCGCACGCTCGTTTTATATTTGAAAAGACATCTTCTGCAGTGTAACTATCCTTAGTCAATAAAGTAGTTGATGTACACTGTGCCTCGGAGAACACGTTAAGCCGTCGGTCCCGATTGTTCGAAATATTTATGATAATAGCTATTGAGAAGTCCAAGCCCTCAAATACTAATAGTAATCATTTATTGAAACAAAAAATAAAATATAGGGTGTCAAATATTTTTTTTACAATTATTAGTGTTCAGAATAAATATAAATTATAAAGTTATTCAAAAACACTCTTTAACATTCACAAGATATGGTTCAAGGAAAAACATGCTGGTGTCAATAGCAATGGAACTTTGTTACTCATGATAAGATCCAACTTGAAAATATACTGACAACTCGATCAACCCTTGAAGTGTTATCGTCTTCAGGGTTGTGGAGGTCTAATACCAGTCGCTCCAAAAAACTGACATTTAGGTAAAACCGGTTCTACCATTTGCTATGCTTATACACTTGTAAATTTATAACAATATTTTTACTCCGGCATTATCGTCGTCAACCTTCTCACGTAGAAAAGATAAGATATTCTATGTAATTCAGCACGTGGGGTATGTTATATGTTTACGATGCCTCCACAAATTGGAGTGTATCAGAAATTTGTCACGGGTGACCCATTCCGTATCGCCCGTGCCATCAATCAACGAAAGTGATGCCGCTGACGGTACCTTACTTTTGTAGTTTAATATCTCCCTCAGACCTTGTGTATATTTTCTACTTCTAAACACTTCTTAGTAATAGGGAATTAAAGAAATGTAGAACTTAAAATAAAGAAATATTAACTCTCTCTCTTACCTTGTTTCAGTACAAGATTAGTATTTTTAACTTCGAAACAGTTATTTTCAAAAATTGCAATTTGCAATAGTTCAAAATCTTTCTGTTTGTAAAATAACTTCTATTATTATAATAGTATATACTAATTTTCTGTAACCATTATATTATCAGTATTAGTACTGAAATCCGAAACTTTTTCGATTGAGTGAATATAATAATTGAAGCATTTAGTGGGTTATTTTTTGGTGAACAAAGTTTTCATGACAGGACATAATAGTCGTTTATTCTATATCATATGCACAGCGATTAAAAGAGGCCTGATAATCCCGGATTTACCATAAAGCCGGACATTCCGGACGTTTAAGTTTCTGCGCGTCAATAATGGCTGTACAAATCGATAGGAACGAACATAACATTCCATGGGATCCTCAATTGTTATGTGGTGCAATAAAAAGGCTTTTAATGATGTTTTGACCGGATAGAAACCATTTAACTCGCCTGGCTTTCTCGGTACATTTAGATCCAGCTAACCGGATATGGTAGTTTTATAGTTTGATCGTTTTGTGGCATGGTCTAAGATATTTGGTTTTATTCTTAGGGTTAACAGTGCAAAATTAACCCATACGTTTTTTATTTATTAATAGTTTACTCAGCTTAATAGGTACTTACCTATTTTACTTTAGTCGCTTTTGACCTTAATTTATGGTGTTTCAATTAATAATTTTAGTTTGGTTGATATGTATTATAATTGATTAGAGAGCCTTACGTTTTATTTTTATTATTTATTTAAAAACTTTTTGCAATTAACCTGTACATCAGCGGACTTAATGCCCAGGACTTTTTCTTCCATTCATTCTTCGGGTGGTGTAGAAATGTTGTTAGGTAGGTGCACAGAGGTTTCATATTACACTACATTAATATAACACAACATAGATATAATACTCAGACTTATACATACATAAACACGTAAGTAAAGAAACTACATATCACAAATATAAATATAAACACACATATATAGGTACATATACATCACATCTATATACTATGAATACCGGAATATGGGGTGTGCTATGGATGAGATAGTTCTGCCAGTTCATTGAGACGGAGTTCGTGTACTTTCTTTTTGAATGTGAAACGGGTTGTGGATTTCTTAATTTCGAGCGGGAGCGCATTCCAGAGGAGTACTGCTTGGACAAAGAACGAATTGTTCACGAAGTCGGAGTTATGGAAGGTACAAGAGAGAAGCAGATTATTAACTGAGCAAAGATTTCTATCGTGGTTAGAGCACACATACTAAAACTACGGTACAAGGTAAATAGGTTAAAATTGAGAATTGAGAAATGAGAATATCGAGGTAAGTGCACGCTGATTGCGCCGTAGGCGAATAGATAACAATTTTTAATGAGAACAAAAAGGAGACACATGGTCATACTTCCGATATCTTGTATACAAATCTTTTATGTTGCATGTCCAGCATTACTCATTTCTTTTATCAAGCATTACTCTTTCTTTTTTGCTACCATTACTGAGTCAGATTTTTTTCTTATTTATAGGAACAAACTTTTTTTCTCATATAAATTTATTCGTAAGTCATGTTGGTACCATAACTTGTAGACAGACTTCTAAGCAAACTTTTGACAAAATTGGAACCGTTTCATAATATTTTTAAGACTTTTGCCCTATTGATTCTTTGAAGCACTTGTCATTATAGACTTTATGTTACTAGACTTAAAATACACAATCATCCGTCTGTATATTTATTTCTCAAATCAGCTAACTATTTTCCTTCGTGCGTGTATTTTAATTTACCTCTGGCAGTTTTTCAATGTCATGAAGCGACTGCTCGCAATCACTCGGAAAGGATTGTGTCTTGAATTTTTGATGAAAAACGCACTGTGCAATACAGTCTGTACATCTTAGCCCATGAATGGATTTATAAAGAGTTTCTAATGACGCGAACGTTTCCATTGAATTCTCACATACCATTAGGCAATAGTGTTGAAACACTCATGTTATGCTTTATGTATAGCGGCATATTAAGTAAAGTAAGGTAATTAAACAAACAGAAATTTGTAATTTACTCGTAAGACACAAAAGAGTATTGTTATCCGTTAAATCATTCCTCCAAAGAGGATCAAGCGATTGAAAAAAAAATTGAGTAAATTTATTTGGTTGAAATTAAATTACACATTGCATATAACTACACAAGTAGGCGCTGCTAAATCGCAGTTATAATCGCGTTAAGTGGAAAGCAGTGTTGTTCAAGTAAGTTAAGGTCATTAAATCAAAAGTTGCTTGCAGTCCGGAGCGCAGTTACACTAACTTTGTTAATATTTACATTTTAGTCATATTATTTTAACTTTGCCTCTGACGTGAAATGAAAGAACGAACCTGGAAACTTTTTTCATTCTTTTTGAAATGTTGTTTATCATTTAAAATTTTTATGTTTTAGCTGTTCTTACTTATGAATTATTCCCCTAAGAAAAAATAGTAGTCTTGGTTCTTTTTTTGTACTTCTATGGTTTGTTATTTGAAATACATGATTTATGAGTTTTAATAGTACTACTAGTAAGTTATAATAGTAGTATAATAATGGTGTTAGTAAAAAGTAAAAAAAATAATTCAGCATTAGTAAAGTAACTTAGAAACAAAACGAATCAAAAAGTATAAAAGATTCATCTTTATTACAATTTTGATTAGCTGGACATTTTAAAATTTATCCTGAGAGCTAAACAAATAATAACAATAACTGATGGGAGAGATGAGAGATGATTAAACAATTAATAAATTCGAAGATAGCCCTATATTAGTAATGGAAATGCATTCTAAGCCTAAATGGCTTGATACGTGATAAAAATACTAAGTATGAGTTTACAAGTTAGCCAGCATTATTCTTGGTATTTAAATCATTTAAAATACTCTTAAATGTCACCCAAAACTCACCAGGAACTAGGTGATTTGGTAAAGAACCTGGGTCATCGACGTAGCCTACAGGATTAGTAAGCTGAAGTGGCAGTAGGCTGGAAATATTTGCCTTAGAACCGATAACCGTTGAGGTAAACAGGTTCTTGAGTGGAGACCGCGTCTTGGCAAACATAATGTAGGACGTCCACAGGCCAGGTGGAGTAATGATTTCAACAAGACGCTTACTCAGCCCTCCTCTGCCTTTATCTGTCCTACACCGTCCATACTCTGCCCTATTCTACCCCACTCTGCCCTCCTCTATTCTACTCTGCCCTAAACAGCCTTCCTCTGACCTTCTCTGTCCTACACCGTCCCTACTCTGCCCTATTCACACCTACTCTGCTCTACTCTGCATGGCCCTCCTCTGTTATACTCTGCCCAGCTCTGCCCTATACTGCCAACCCTGCTCTGCTTTGTCCAACTCTACACTAAACTGCCTAATCTGCCCTGCTCTACTCTATCCTACTCTACTTTACCAGAGCTTCTCTCAAATGCGGGTTGAGTGTGAGTGTACTAAAATTCAGGGGTCGCTGCGAAAGTCCAAACAGTCCGCGTAGGCGTACTCAATTGCTTTGCCTAAGTCAAGGTTCGGATTAAACAATCGATAAGTGGCCCGGTATCATGCGCTTTAATTATAACTTCACGCGAAGATAACTACCTGACAATATTAGTTTAGTTGTGTGTGCACCCTGTGCAACGGTGCCCTATATACTAAGACTGAGAAGCGGAATATAGTGCGATCTAATCTGTTTCCAACGCTATCTATCGAGACAGTTGGCAGTTAATGTCACAGAATTTATTTTAATTTCACTTTCCAAAAGTACATTATTTTTCTTTTTTTTTTTGCTAAACCAAAGCTCTACAATAAATCCTTTTACAGTTTGTGTTTCAAAAATATGACATTGGCAAAATTGTGGTCACACCATCACCACAGAGCCATTAATCAAAAGTTGAAGTTATATCAGATATTATAATTTACTTGCTTTATTCTGGGATTATAACAGGTTTTCTTGTATAATAGTGTGTATTGTAGAGGACTTAGTGCGCTTGGTAATAGCTGTGTGGATAATAATGCACCGATGACATTTGTAGGGCAGTCACCCATTCGTGTCTATCATAAGTTTTTAATTAAACCTTGTCGGGGTTCATATTAATTCTAATTCTAGGTTCACGAATATATTAAGCTTAATTGCATATATTTTCATATAAACTTGAGTTGATTGTACAATATGCATACGAATTTAGTAAATTAATTTTCTAAATATANGGATCACCTCGTTTCTAATGCGATCCCTTAGAGAAACGCCAAGCATATACCTCTCCATTGCACGCTGAGCGACTTTAAACCTATGGACCAGTCGAACCGTAAGTGTCCACGTTTCGGCTCCGTAAGTCATTACGGGTAGGACGCACGCATTGGAGACTTTCGTCTTTAGGCACTGTGGGATCGATGATGAGAAGACCCGACGAAGTTTCCCAAACGCTGCCCAACCTAGCCGGATTTATTGAAAAGCCGTTATTCTGAAATTGCGAACAAACACGTCATGTTATTTATTTGTTTAAATAACAATTGTAAATAAATTTGTCGTCACTGCTATCCATACAATACATTACTTATTTAAAAAAGGTAATAAATAATTGTGTGTGTAAATAGTGCCAGACTCCGACCAACTCTGCTCCAAGTCGAGATGGGATCTGAAAAATTCCAGTCAAATCTGGAAAACCGATTTGTTGCCATGGAAACCACAAGAGACGTAAACCAGAACCTTGAAAATGTGGTTCGAATCCTCAGGAGTGAAGGTACGAGATTTTGTCAAATGCAGCGTACAGACACGAATACGAANAATATATCTATACGGTACACCATCAAACAATATTTTTAAAATGTTTGCCTGTTCGTCTGTCTGTTTCGGTTAATCTATGGAAAAGCTTTCTTTTCACAGAACTTTAGATAGCTAATTATCCAAGGACGGCGTTACCCACGGTTGTCATTGTAAAGTTACAACAGTGAACGCGGGTAACGCCGCGGGGCTGAGTAAGTAACAAATTAAAATGATGAAAATGATGACCAAACGTCAATTTCCAACGCGTAGTTCAAGATTACATTAATTTTTCTCTTGAACATTTTAGCGATACTAGATGTTATAGTTACTTGATCGTTCCCGTTTATGGATCTCTTATAGCTACTGCTCAATAAATGTAATAAAATAGGTACCGTGGAGTAATTTTTAAAATAAATATATTTCATTTGCAATGGTAAACCTTCAATAGCATCACTGTGCCTACCCTACTTTGCTCTACTCTGTCCAACCTGCCCTACTATGCTCATCTCTGCCCTACTCGGTCCTACTCTGCCCTATTCTGCTCTACTCTGCCCTACTTTGCCCTTCTCTGTCCTACTTTGCCCTACGCTGCCTTACTCTGCTCTAATCTGCTCTATTCTACTCTACTCTGCCTTTCTTTGTCCTACTCTGCACATTCCTGACCTACTCTGCCTACTCTGCCCTACTCTAATCTACTCTGCCCTACACTGTACTACTCTGCGCTTATGTAACCTACTCTGCCCTACACTGCTTTCTTGTAACCTACACAGGCCACGAGCCCGATAGGCCCATTGACGGTTACTTGGAGCAGCTTCGAGGAATTCGGCGGAAGCTAGGATCCCGTAGCCTGTTAATCGGAGGCGATGTAAACGCCAAAAGTTCCTGGTGGGGCAGCACAACTGAAGACGTGCGAGGAGAGGAGATATGTGGCACATTAGAGGAGTTGGATTTGCAGGTGCTCAACAGCGGCACTACACCCACGTTTCATACCATCAGGGGTGGCAAAACTTATAGCAGCCACGTAGATCTTACGGCTTGCTCAGCGGATCTTTTCGGATTGGTGGAGGACTGGCGAATAGACGTCGGCATGACCAGCTCCGACCACAACGGCATTGTATTTAACATTAGACAAAAAAGATCATTAGGCACAGACATCAAAACCACAACAAGACTCTACAACACAAAGAAAGCAAACTGGAGTAAGTTTCCTGAGAAACTGGCCCAATTTAAAACAGAAGCAAATAATCGAAACAAACAAATAAAAATATAATAAGGAAAATAAATATAAAAACTTTTTAAGAGCACTAAATTCACACACAAATCAAGACAATGACTCTTGTCATGCAAGAGGATGACAGCAACTATATTATAAAAAAAAAAAAAAAAAAAAAAACCTACACAGGCCCACATTGCCCTACTTTGCCCTGCACTGTCCTACCCTTCCCAACTCTGCCCTTCTCTGTCCTACTCTGCCCTGCTCTGCCCTACACTGCCCTATGCTGCCTAGTCAGAGAAGGGCTTCTCTGACCTATGCTGCCCTACACAGGCATACTCTGCTATTCTCTGCCCTACTCTGCACATCTCTGGCCTACTCTGCCTTCTCTGCCCTACTCTATTCTNCACATCTCTGGCCTACTCTGCCTTCTCTGCCCTACTCTATTCTACTCCACCCTACACTGCCCTGCACTACATTTAGGTAACCTACTCTGCCTACTCTGCCCTACACTACCTTACTCTGGCCTACACTGGCCTACACTGCTTTACTGTACCTTACTCTGCTCTACACTGCCATACTCTGCCCTACTCTTCCCCTTTCTGCCCTACTTTGCTCGACTCTGCTCTGCTCTACCCTCCTCTGCCCTACACTGTATACTTTATGTCGTGTTATTTCATGTAAACTTTAGTCCCATTTTTAAACGAAATAATGTTACTAGAAAATTCAACAAATCTACGTCACTCAACCTCGCCCATTCGATTCTGTCACATCATCTATCAACGGAATGTACGATCACACCCGTTCTCGCTACGACTATTTCGAACTAATCTACATCCACTAAAACATCCAGGTCACTGATAGATTATCTGAACAAAAAATTCGTTTCAAATTTGTTACAAAAGAAGCTAAAGCATTCTGAAAGAACAATCTCTTTTTAGGAGAAAAACTTCGCATCTTCGCAAAAGGCGATCGGCGGTCGGAACAATGGGGACGAACAAAAAAGTGAAAAATTTGTTGGAGATCCCGATAAAAGTCAGCGTTTGTGAATAGCGATTGTTTGATTTTGATCGTGTGGTACTTACTGTGAGTAGAAGAATATTTATTGCATGTTTTTATGTAAGTTACTCAATTTATACAGTAAGTGTGATTGATGTAATGCTTTATTAAATATATTGATTTGTATAAGAGAGTAAACAGATAGATCACCACAATTACGTTGGGATCCTTTGTTTCGATATTTTTCGAAAAAGTTTTTTAGGAAAAAAAAAATGTTTAAGATTAGTTTCGTAAATAATTAATCCCCTTCAGTCTCAATTGTTCTGAAACATGGAAAATACATTTGTTTCTTTTTTTCTATCCCTTTGAACAATAACGTATTTAACTCAAACAGTTTCCACCCGTTACCAAGCTACTCCTTCCTTTACTGTGGGTAAACTACTTTATTTTTAAAAATAAATTATTATTTTAAATACAATTAAATATATTGATTTGTAAATTTTGTATATAAATTCAATTTCCAAATTCATCGAATCATCCGTACTGAACAAAAGAAAAAACGTAATAATTTAAAAGATCACGCAGAATGATCCCCCGGGAGACATTGACTGACACATGCCTAGACTTGTCACAAGGAACCTTAGCGTCTCGAACAATTTTGAAGCAACACTATATAATACCGTATATACGGGCAATTCCTGAAGTGCTATCTTATTTTCGAGCCAGCTTTGAAGCTATATTTTCTGATACCACGAGCTATTAATATTTGATAACGTTAATCATCTTACGTACAAACATCTCAAGATGATTACATGTTAAGTCGATTTGAGAAGAGTCGCTCAAGACTGTTTTATTGAACAAAACACGTTCAATGCGAAACACGGGTCATGACACATCGCGAGTTTGAAGCGCGCTCAGACACAAATATATGTTGCGTAAAGCGTCTATAGTCTGTTCTATACAATAGCCGTTGCTTTATGGATACAAATAAAAATGTGTTGTATGTTTATAGACTCAAATTAACGGCTTTACACTTGATGCACCAAATAAATAATTTTGAACAAAAATTTGATGAATTGAATTGTTAGCCAGGGTTAAGCTAAGAAACGGGCTCATCAACGCAGAGCTTAAGCCCGTGTTACTGGCTCTTAAGTTGTAAGTACCTACTAAAAAAAGATTTTTGAAAGTATTACCCATCAGTAAATTAAAAAAACCATGAGTCTTTGATGAAAGCACATCATTTTTTAAACATGAAATAAGAAGTAATCACGCGAGGGATGCCACGGGCAACTGCTAGTAGTAAATGTATTTATTAAAAGCTTTTGATGAAAGAGTTGAACTATCGGGCAGTGGGCGTGGGCTTCGGAAATTATTATTTTAGATTAACGTTTTTTTGCCTGCCACCTGTCAATCTCTAAATGTGTTTATAAGTTCTTGAAGACTTTGAGAAATGAAACATACATAACAAATACGTATTTCCCTCTTTTTAAAACTGGCTGGCTGAGTCCCGTGGTGTAACCCGCGGTATAATATCAACCACAGGTAGCGCCGCGGGTCGAAGCTATTCTAAAAAAGTACCCTTATTTATTTCTTATATCATCAGCCGGTGAAAGTCCCGACAAAATCAGGCCAGCCGTCCAGTGATTAGTGGAAACAAACAGACAGACAGAGAAAAATTTTAAAAAAAATGTGATTTTGGTATATGCATTTAGTAAACAGCGGTTATTTGAATATTACACACAGACACTCCAATTTTATTTATTTGTATGTATAAATTAGGAGTTCCCTAGTTGTTTCGATTTTAGAATTTAAGAAACAAGAGCCGCTTTTTGCCTCACAAGCGAGATTTATCTGGTAACAAAAATCTGTGCATCATGCAGAGGTGGACCGGTAGAAAACGCATACCGTATTAAGTCACCGTGTGCACTGTGTTTGCACGAATTTGCATGTATGCACAGGTAGTAAAGGCCCGCATAGTAAAACAAATTTGAAGTGTAGGTTGCAGTATATTGCTTTTTTACACGACTGCGAAAGAAGAAGAGTTATGTTTTTAGTTATGTATATTTCTTTGGCACGTAATCTCAAAAAAGAAGTTTATTCTCAAAATACAAAAATTGTATCAAAATAAAGAATTTTTAACGGTGATTACGAATATATATATAAATTACGTGTTTTATTAAAAAATCTCTGGATTTAATAAAGATGACAGATTTTGACGCAGTTGGTTTTTTTAAATAATTGCATTGAAACTTTTGTCCTTCGGAAAATAATATTTATATTTTGTAGTTCCGAACTACTGTTAATGCTTTTTTTACATATTTCGAATATCAAGAAATTGAAGTTCATGAGTCCATATTGCAATGAATTTATGGTAGAATAAAGACGTTCATTTACCCGAATTCATCACATACAATGCCGCAACGCCTCGCACAGCTTTAATTCGGACACAGTCACCTAAAGATTGAACAACTATTACAATTTGAGATTCCTCATTTTATCGAGCTTTTCCGACTGGTCCCATCATCTCTATTCCTTTACACGACAACTCATGCTGTCCTTGGAAGTCATTGTTTTAAATACATACATATACATAATACATACGCTCTTGAACTTAGTAGTTCTATTCTTCATTCATGTGCCGAGTAGTCAAAACCTGGAACGTACTACCGGCGCACGTGTTTCCCTCCCTCTATGATTCCTGGTCCTTTGAACGCGGCGTGAATGGTGATGGGAATTGGGGATAGCCTCCGGTATTCGCACTCACTCGGTGAAACACAGTGCAAGCTCTGTGTCACACCGGTTTTCTGTGAGGCTGTGGTATCAATCCATTCATGCCAAAACGTGGCTCTCCGTGGAGTCTAATCTCGAACTTGATTGTTATTATAACCAGACTACTGATTTCTCTCTAACTATATAGGTAGTATTGATAGACTACAGCCAGATATAGAACAATAATCGTGTTCATCTCACAATATAAGCCTATCGTGTGTGGTATGGTGTATTAAAAATCTTAATTTGCCGAAGTAGTTTAGTAAGAGGAACTACACAACCGTGGGTCAGAAGTCCCGTTACTCTGGTAGTGACTGTGATTGATGCCCATGGACCTATAGCGAAGGGCAGCTCTCATGGGATACTGTGACCATACACAGGCTATGAATCTTGAATCATGCGTATTTTAACATGCATGATACGCTTTGCCACATTTGTAAATGTCTCTGTCTAATCGTGTTACATCATCTCGTGACATATGCTGGGTTTGTGAGACAAATTTTTTGTTTTCAGATTGTATGGATTGTTTGTGATTTAGACGATATATGTTGGAATGATATTATTATTTCTTTCAAATGCGTTTTCCAGTTAGCAAGGTGATTAATGGAAGTAAGTTTTTCTCTTGATCCCGAGTTTTCTTTTTATAACATTTTAGAACGTAGAAATTTTAATCACTAAATTGATATTGTGTTGACTTTAATGAAAATGTAATCTAGAAAATTCTGCCTATTACACGACCAGAAAACAGTAGGCAGTATAGTAGATAGGGTTAGATAAAGATGATAAACTATTATTATTTTTTTTGAACAATAAAACTTATTATGTTAAAATGTAAAATAGCAAAGAAAATTCCTAACATGCTAGACTCAGACAAGATTTCCAGGAGGATAGTCAAGGGTTAGTTATATTTCTTTTGCGTTTATTTTTCTTCTTTCCATATTTTTGTTCTGACTTTTAAGCTCAAAGTCATAACTAAAGGTAGGGACCAGTCTAAGAAATGCTGAGCCTCATGCATCTTTTATTTAAACTTCCCTATTTAAATTGATTCAATTGAAAGAGACTGAGTTTGAATACTCGGAAGGTAGTACTTATTATACATTATATCGATGACTTCATACATTGAGTACATACTTTGCAGTATAAACTGTATTTTAAAACAACAAGTCGATAAGCTATAAGATGATGACAAGTATTGTACTTCACGGACACCATTTCCTTATTCCTTAATTGCCTAAGTAACGTAGGAGAGCTACGCTTCGGCATGAATGAGCCGGCACGACCGGAATGATACCACGGCCTCACAGAAAACCGGCTTAAAACAGCGCTTNATTCTTCATTCATGTGCCGAGTAGTCAAAACCTGGAACGTACTACCGGCGCACGTGTTTCCCTCCCTCTATGATTCCTGGTCCTTTGAACGCGGCGTGAATGGTGATGGGAATTGGGGATAGCCTCCGGTATTCGCACTCACTCGGTGAAACACAGTGCAAGCTCTGTGTCACACCGGTTTTCTGTGAGGCTGTGGTATCAATCCATTCATGCCAAAACGTGGCTCTCCGTGGAGTCTAATCTCGAACTTGATTGTTATTATAACCAGACTACTGATTTCTCTCTAACTATATAGGTAGTATTGATAGACTACAGCCAGATATAGAACAATAATCGTGTTCATCTCACAATATAAGCCTATCGTGTGTGGTATGGTGTATTAAAAATCTTAATTTGCCGAAGTAGTTTAGTAAGAGGAACTACACAACCGTGGGTCAGAAGTCCCGTTACTCTGGTAGTGACTGTGATTGATGCCCATGGACCTATAGCGAAGGGCAGCTCTCATGGGATACTGTGACCATACACAGGCTATGAATCTTGAATCATGCGTATTTTAACATGCATGATACGCTTTGCCACATTTGTAAATGTCTCTGTCTAATCGTGTTACATCATCTCGTGACATATGCTGGGTTTGTGAGACAAATTTTTTGTTTTCAGATTGTATGGATTGTTTGTGATTTAGACGATATATGTTGGAATGATATTATTATTTCTTTCAAATGCGTTTTCCAGTTAGCAAGGTGATTAATGGAAGTAAGTTTTTCTCTTGATCCCGAGTTTTCTTTTTATAACATTTTAGAACGTAGAAATTTTAATCACTAAATTGATATTGTGTTGACTTTAATGAAAATGTAATCTAGAAAATTCTGCCTATTACACGACCAGAAAACAGTAGGCAGTATAGTAGATAGGGTTAGATAAAGATGATAAACTATTATTATTTTTTTTGAACAATAAAACTTATTATGTTAAAATGTAAAATAGCAAAGAAAATTCCTAACATGCTAGACTCAGACAAGATTTCCAGGAGGATAGTCAAGGGTTAGTTATATTTCTTTTGCGTTTATTTTTCTTCTTTCCATATTTTTGTTCTGACTTTTAAGCTCAAAGTCATAACTAAAGGTAGGGACCAGTCTAAGAAATGCTGAGCCTCATGCATCTTTTATTTAAACTTCCCTATTTAAATTGATTCAATTGAAAGAGACTGAGTTTGAATACTCGGAAGGTAGTACTTATTATACATTATATCGATGACTTCATACATTGAGTACATACTTTGCAGTATAAACTGTATTTTAAAACAACAAGTCGATAAGCTATAAGATGATGACAAGTATTGTACTTCACGGACACCATTTCCTTATTCCTTAATTGCCTAAGTAACGTAGGAGAGCTACGCTTCGGCATGAATGAGCCGGCACGACCGGAATGATACCACGGCCTCACAGAAAACCGGCTTAAAACAGCGCTTATGCTGTGTTTCACCGAGTGAGTGAGAATACCGCAGGTCTAATCTAAAAACCCTCCTCCATCCCCCCATGGGAGGCCGGCGACGCACTGGTGACGCCTCTGATGTTGCGGGTGTTCATGGGCGGCGGTAACCGCTTACCAACAGGCTACGTCTGTTTATTTGCCCCCTTTTCCATAAAAACAAACAACAAGCCTGCACCACCCAATACTAATACCATTTTTTAGTACACTGTATTTTACTTCTAATTATAACACACTCTTCTGGTTGAAGGAGCCCGTCTTATCACTCGTATCTCCACAGGAAAGAAATTCAAGAGAGTGGTAAGAAATATAAACCGGTAAAAGTCTTCCATTAATTGAGGTTTCTTACCTGTTATTTACCCAAATAAAAACGAAATCCAGTTAATTAGTCTATTCAGACTCTACTCTATTCAATCTGATAATCTCTGAATTATTAAGAATTAAACTTTCACCTTTGTTCGTGTTATGTTTGCTTCATAGACTCATATTTTGCATTTATTTTAGTGAAAACTCGAGGGATGAGACCGCACTTTTATCTCTAAAGTAATATGAAGATTTAGCTTGCAAACGGTGGCGAGATAGTCATTTAGATAAAAAATATTACAACGACTCGATTTTTCTCACTTATCTTAAATAAAATCGGACCAAACTGCTATTTTCGGACTACACTCATTTCTGTAAACTTCCGCTGATTATTTAGTTGTCTAGACATTATCTTGTTTTGGAGCTCTCTCTTTAATAATGCACTAAAGAGCAAGAATCCAGATCGGGAAACAATGGCTACTTTCAACAATTCTATTAACATATAATATTAATGGTTTTTTTGTTTGTTTTACCGTTTTTTTGGCCGTTGTACGTAAATTTATCATCTTCCTTCTCCAACCATTCTAGATCATCCTAGGAGCTCGGCAGCATTTCAGGTCACTACATAATATTAACGGTATTAAACGGCCACTATGCAATGGCCGCTTAAAACCAAATACTCAATGTCAATATTTGTATAGAGACTGAACATAGCAATCCGCAGTAATGATAGGATATTGAGGTTATATAATGTACTAAGATATGAGATAATTGTTTAGAATTGTTTTATTTTAACGTATTTGTATACTTTTTAAGAAACATAATACAATGTAACACAATNGACACAATTCATATTTTCACTTACTGAAAATTTTATTGTCTATTAAGATTGTGTTTCAACCTATTTTTCCACACTAATTTATAATTTTTAGTTTCTAAGTTCTTTAGGTTTTTTCATGTGATCCCAATTCATTGCTCTCGAATGTAATAGATATGCTTATCCACAAAGACTGCTTATTTAGTCATGAATATGATTATACTCTGGTACTCTTAGAATTCTGAGATTAAATGTACATATAATGGTACAGTTCTATTTTAAACTTCTTTGTACAGAGTTTTTATTGTTTACTTCATAACTATCTTGAACTCCAAGAAGTACCATTGTTATAGTGGGAGAGCCACGCTTTAGTACGAATGGGCCCGCTCGATCGAAGTGATACCACGGCCTGGCAGAAAACCGGTATGAAATAGCGCTTGCGCTGTGTTTCATAGAGTGAGTGAGTATACCAGAGGCTCACACCCCAATCCGTCAACCATCCCCTTTCACATCCCCAAAGGCCGGCAACGCATTTGTTACACCTCTGGTGTTGCGATTCTTTGGATGTATTTAAGTAAGTTAAATAAAACAAATTGTTGATCGTACTTGAAACAGGTGTTATATATTATATTAACTGTTTTTAAACTTTCGCGAATTTACACAGAAAAACAGGGAACTCTTATAGGATCACTTTGTAGTCCATCTGTTTGTTAAAACTCTTTTTCTTAGGAACGTGTGGAGGTATCAAGTTGAAATTCATATCAAATACTCAGGTCTAATGAAATGAAAAAAATGAAACTTCTAAGGCAATGCAGTAAAAATATACAGCCTTTTATGCTGAAAATTTCCGACATCGCAAGGGAATCATAACCTACAGGTTATTTCCCAGGAACTCAGAATCTTGAAATTAGATACGAAGTAACGTCTTATAGTACAGATAAAATAAAAATTGCTAAAATCATAAATTTTACTTATATACAGGTATGTACGGAACCTTGAAATTAGGTACGAAGTAACGTCTTATAGTACAGATAAAATAAAAATTGCTAAAATCATAAATTTTACTTATATACAGGTATGTACGGAACCTTCGGTGCGCCAGTCAGACTCGCACTTGAATGGTTTTTTATTTGTATAGGGGTACTTATTAAAGACTTAAATGCCAATTGGTTACGATATATTCTATTTCTCTAATAGAAAATAGAATGTACAGTAACGCTTTAAATACATTTATCGTGAATATGTTACGCTTTACAGTAAAAAATATCCATGTGTTTACTTTATAATAATTTGTGCATTGTGCAGAATAAAATTAACTATACCAATAAAGCACACTGTTCTTGTAATGAAAGGAGGATAAGTTTGTCATGCGGTCGGCGTTATACACAATTAGGAGTCCTGGTTACGCGATCTTTGAAATTCTCCTATTTTCACTATAACAATATGCATGTATTATTCATATAAATGTTCCTCTTGAAATAGATACTATCTATTCTGGAAACTGTATTTAAATCCGTTGAGTTGTATAAAAATCTATGCGAACAGATAGCGGAAGCGACTTTATTTTATACATTTTATACTATATAAAGATTACGATTACTGTATAGAATGTTGTTACTACATTCAATTATACACTAACAGCTTTATTTACAAATAGATATACCTAATAGATATATATATATATATATATTTAATTTTGAAGAATGAATAAAAAGCTAATATGGATGGATGGCTTATATAGAGGATGTTTATGGGTCGATGATCGAGTGACTGGACCGTAAAACTAGCTAAAATATATTAATAATACGCGAACAAAATTCTTTGTACAAAAGTACCTTTATAAGGAAATTTTGCGCTCGAACAAATGCGAAATTGTTAATACTTAATACATTTATCCGCAGAAGTGATGGGCCCATTATTAACTTAAAATATAAAAACATACAAACGTGTACGTAAGCAGGGTAAGTTTAAGCAAATTGTGTATTGTCAACCTGCATTTGTTCAGACATTACATTTATGTTCAGACATTTTAATACCCAACGCCATCTAGTCCCAAACTAAGCTGAGCTTGTACTATGGGTACTAGACAACTGATATTAATATTAATATACTTTTTTTTTGGAAATAAATACATATTTAACATCGAATACACCCAAACTCCGAAAGAAATATTTGCAGATCGTACAAACATTTGGTCCGACTCAGGAATCGAACCCGAGACCTCTTGCACAGCAGTCGCATTCGCTACCACTGCGCCACTGAGGGACTTATTTGTTTACACATGGTAACCTTCCTTTTACGAGAAGGGAGTAAATATCATTGACGTGGTTACCAAGATGATAAACTATGCTACTAATAACGTAATACTGAATGTGTGCAAATGTTGTCTATGGATTGTGAAATGATGTACTTTTACGAGTTAAAATGCAGTAAACCTATCTATGTATATAAATAAAAATGAATCGCCAAATATGTTCTCGACAATCAAGAATTGCTCTACCAATTCTGTTATATTTTATTTAGTATTTTCGTTAAAGCACAAGGAAGGTTCATGAAGAGCGAAAACACTTAAAAATTGCGAGAGAAATAATAAAAACAACACATTTAATTTTTCTATTGGACTACGACAGACCTTTAACTTTTGACCTAATGATGTGTTTTGGGGCAGCTGGCTGTAAATATTTTTTGATGTGTAACATTATTCTACAAAGTTTGGGATCGATTACATAAAAGGGATTAGAATGTGTTGAGTATATACTAAACAAAGCCATAACTGTACGAAGCACGATTCTAATTTTGCATTCAGATTGTAATTGAGATGTCATGTTGTGATTTATACCCTCGATTGTGGTGTGCACTTGATGGAACTTATTGCAATATATTCTAGAATTAAAATGGATTGCACTTATTCCATTACTTTTTTATTTTTTATTATAAAACCTGACTGGTTTCGCCTAACGGTATCATCAAAAGTAAGAGGTTGTAAAAAAAAAACCTTCGATGATGTCATAAGGCGAAACCAGCCAGGTGTAATAATAAATAAATAAAATAGAGTAATAAGTGCAACTGAGTTCAATTCTAGAATGTAAAGATTTCATGTTGTTTTTTTGTCTTAGAATTAAACCCACTTGCATTTATCCCACTATTTTTTATTTATTTATTTATAATTACACCTGACCGGTACCGCCTTACGGTATAATTAAAAGTTATATATAAAAAAACCTTCAATGATGATGATGAACATTCTGTAGAGATTTCATGTTGTTTTTTGTTACTAATATCAAGTCAGTCGGCACATACCGTGACTGAATATTGCCGTTTTTTTCCGGTTTTACTACACATATTTTCTCTTAAGTGTTGGAAATCTACCAGAAATGCCGTATAAATAATCTTTTATAGAATGTATTCCGATGCTTATGATAAAATGACGTTAGTCAGCTGTTAACGAAAACCGGTTAATAATTCAGTACCAGTGACTACTGACATGAATAACAGTAGGCCAAGGAAAAAAAAGCCTTTCCATCAAAAGGTACACATAGCAAATGACCTCACATTAATGTCAGATCGATTATATCAACGCCAACAGTCGATCAATCAGTTGACGGAAATTGATTGCCCATTATGGGACTGTATGCGACCGCACTACGATGCAAAAGCGGTCTTAAAGTTGGTAATTTAAAATTGAAAATTGTTACTTAAAAATAATATATAACAGTTTTTACTTTATTCAACTACCATTACGTATAAGTGCAATATAAATGAGCAAAATAAACCTTTCACCACTTTTCCCTGTTCTATTCACCAACTGATTTATTTTATAATTATTCATTAGCCTCGCCACATAGTACGTGACTCCGTCTGGAAACCTGCTTGTGCTTCTGATGGTTTAAACCCCTACCACCCTATAATTAGGTGAGGGAAACAAATTTAGCTCTTCATGAACTTCTCTTTCTCGCTGACAGGCATCAAAGAATTGGCCAGAATCGTTTCCCTATAAAGAAATAGTATTACAAAGACCAAATCCTCCTAAATGTGCAAAAGCATGTCGCTTTGCCGGTACAATGACAGTTTCGTTATTTAGTACAGATATTAATAATATTATACTGACTTATTCAGAAGTTTTTATAGTATATGTCATCCAACCGACCGAACCAACAAGTCTTTGAAATTAATTACGACACTGCTTATCTAGACAATACGGAAGTTCTATAGATATACTATTCGAAGCTATAACAGTTATTTTGTGACGGGCGAGATTGACGGCTCAACTTATTTTCCGGCGCAGAAGCATAGTTTGTTTCACATATAAATAAAAAACATACAGCATAAAGTACCTATCAATTTAAACATCCATAGAGTCCTCGTCTAAACGCCGCGTTCCTGTTTTTACCCTACAAGTACCCTTGTCACGGGGCGCTTAATATTTAACATTGCCAGTCCATTGTAAATCTTACTTATACCCTCGTCTGGATGTGATTACAAGATAAATGTAGTAACTGTCGTGTTTTTCTAAATCTATATTTTGTTAAGGAATTACATTAAATTATAAGTATCATTTTATACGCGAAAACATTGATTTTTATTTTCACACCCACAACACATCTTTTACTTAATATATAATTTTATGCATACATTTTTGTGTTATTCTTTAGTTTGTTTGCATTCAACTAGTTTTTGCCCTCGGATTCGCTCGCACAAAATGTTTCATACAAACTTTCATCCCCTATCCCCAAAAATACTATAAGACATATCATATTACTTTAAACCCACTACATTTTTTAAAAATTTTAAGCAAATCCATCACAGTAATAAAAAGTTTCAAACGAATTTTCATCCCCTATTGTCTGTACCGACTTTCGCACTGCAGGCTTTCCGGCGATCAGCCGGAACAAACAGACAGATAGACAAAAATATGTAAATGTATTTTAAATATGTAAAATACTTTCGTATAAATTTAGGGAAAAGCTGTTATTTTGATATTACAAAATGACAATTCATTTTTATTAATCAGTAGATCTATTGATGTATAAATATCTTTGCTAAGCTACAATCAAAATACTTTCAAATAATTACAATATTTGTTTTTTTTTAAATGGATCTGTTTTTCTGTCTCACAATACTTGGCTAACACATACATGCCCACATATTACAAGCTTAATAATAGTCCAACCTGTTGTTGCTTATATTTTATTACATTACAAAGTATTAAATTATTTTTTCTCGGCTTGAATATAACCGTGAAAATATATCAACAATCATGAATTATGTTTAACAATTTTATGAAGGCGAATGAAGTTATGAAATCCAAGTTTTTATGGGGCCCTTTGGCTTATGGAATGATGTGAGCTATAGGTTATGTTTTATGTTACAGTGTGCTGTTTTGTTTACGTAGATGCCTACTTTGATATTGTTTTATACTACCGATGTGGCAAACTGTATAAACTTCTTAATCTTAATAGCCATAGGGTTGCAATACCAGGAAGTCTCTTTGCTCTGCACGGATAACTTTTAACTTTAACGATATGTTTACATATTAGATATATACGTGCTTGAATATGTTCAAAAACTTTTTGACACCGTTTTTATTTATGTAATTATTACTGGGTTGAAAATAATAATCTTATTCATGAGAGAGCCACGTTTCGGCATGAATGGGTCGGCTCGACCTGAGTGATACCACGATCTCATATAAAACCTGTGTGAAACAGTGCTTGCGTTGTTCACTGAGTGAGTGAAGGTACCAGCGGCATATTTCCCAACCCCAGCCCCTATTACCCCCCCCATCCGACAAAGGTCGGTAACGCACTTGTGACGCCCCTAGTTTTGCGGGTGTCCATGTGCGGCGATAATCGCTTACCATCAGGCGATACGTCTGGTCGTTTACCCACTATTCCTTAAAAAAATGTTCAAAATATACGAGGAGCATCATGATATACTTTTGGCTTACACACTATCAGGAGCCAAGAATAAAGTTATGAATAGTATCTATCAACAGTTTTATTAATTCAAATTAGTATTATTTAAGGAGGATAAACAAAAAATAAGGTAAGTACATCAAGCAAAGTACGGGAATAAACAGTTAGTATAACCACATTATTCTTACCTAGCTTAAAATTCCTTTTCAATCAAGTGCTGTCACGTTCCACAAATAATCTTTAAGTTATTTAAATAAGAAAATAAATTGAGTTAATGCTTGGAGTGTTCCTTGCTTTTCTATTGAAATAATTTAAAAGTCAATAGGAAGGTTTTTGGCATGCATATTTTTCACGAATAGCTACAGAGAGTTCCAGATCTCAGATATTAAACATTGTAATAAGAATTGGTGTCATAACTTCTTTAATAAATCATCCACTTCAAACTAGACCGGGCCTATACTATGATAAACAGGCTACTGAAAAACATAATTATCTGTCTATAGACACACATATTTTATAATTATTACACCCTTAAATAGAAAAATAATTACTTTTTTGNTTGACCTAGGTGTCTAGTACCCACTCTGCTTAAGTTGGGACTAGATAGCGTTATGTGTTAGAAGTCCGAAATATTTTATCATCGCCATCGCAGTTTACTGCTGGACATAGTAATGTTCAATTTTACGCCACTTGGTTCGGTTTCACAAATATTTATTCATTATCATTTTAACCCTGACTAGATTCACTTTAATAAATAAATATAATATGATAAGACGTTGTCATCGTCGATCCTACAGTGCCTAAAGACAAAAGTCTACAATCAGTGCGTCATACCCGTCATGAGATACGGAGCCGAAACATAGACGCTCACGGCACAGCTGGTCCACAAATTCGAAGTCACTAAGCTTGCTATGGAGAGGGCTGTGCTCGGCGTTTCTCTGAGGGATCGCATCAGAAATGAGGTGATCCGGCAGAGAACCAAGGCCATAGACATAACCCACAGGATAAGTAAGCTGAAGTGGCAGGGGGCTGGTCGTATTAGCCGCAGAACTGATAACTGTTGGGGTAAACGGGTTCTCGAGTGAAGATCGCATCTTGGCAAACGTAGTGTGGTATGTCCACATGCCAGGTGGAGTGATGATCTGCGTAAGACGTCTGGCAGGAGCTGGATGCAAGAAGCCGAAGATCGAACTAAGTGGCGTGAAATTAGAGAGGTCTATGTCCAGCAGTGGACTGCGATAAGCTGATGATGATAATAAGACCAGATCAGGTGTAAATTTAATTAGTATAGTGGAATAAGTACAAATGAATGGGGCTGTAAGAATTTGGTTGAGTTCTATGCCAAAAAAACATAGGTGTGCGCGTTCTCAGCCAAAAAGTCTCCATTCCTTCCCTTTCCCACTTTTCAGTACACTCAAATGCCATTACAAGGTAGGCTCGCTATCCTGGGCATAGATATCTGCTGAGAGCTCAACCCACGCGAATACGTTGAGAGTGTCACTAAAGAGGCCTCGCGGCAGCTAGTTGTGTTAAACAAGGTGAGACGTTCTTCTCACCCGAGCATCTGTGTCTTCTTTACAAGACCCAGGTTCGCTAGTGCGTGGAGTACTGTTCTCACCTTTGCGATGGTGCCGCACAGTGTCTATTTGAAGCTCTCGACCGGTTGCACCGGTTTATCACGGAGAGTGTTCTGAAGAACATCCAACTGGTCCCCCTTCTCCCTTCCTCTACGAACAACACGTGCCGGCCTTGGAAGTCACCGCTTTAAAGTGGACGATATACGGTCTCGTACTCATCGCTTCGGCGCTTCCTTCCTGTGCCGAGCGGTCAAAACCTGCAACTCATTACCAGCGCACGTGTTTCCTTTCCACTATGATCCCGGGTCCTTTAAGCGGGGCGTGAAAAAACATCTCACCAGGCGGCCATAGTGTGGGTCACCATGCTGCATTGTTCTTTTTCGCATTGAGGATAGTGACCACCACTCTTGGATTCTGCTCATGCTTTCCATCAGGCAGGGCAGAGTCATTTTGGCAGCTTATACATAAGAAAGAAAAAAAAGAGTTTGATTTTAAAATGTTTTGAAACAAGTTGCATCAAGTGCCGGCAACCGAGAGTATAAATTATTAATTTTTCTTTAAAACAAAAAAATAATAATAATCTCCGTATAAAGCTTACTTTTGGGAAACAGTTAAATATAAAACCGGATCTATCATAACACTTAAAGGATTTTCACCATGTTCCCTAACAGAGAGGATAATCCAATGATCCCCGTTTATCTCATATAGTTTCATACATTCTAATACATTTGACGGGTCCTTGCTTCTGGTTGAATAACGGTACTATATTGTATTCTATTTACTGACCGTTTTTGATGAGATTAACTTCGAAGATTTTCCTCTTTTTATTTCTAAATATTTTACTTTGTACCTAATAAAAAAAGAATAAGCTTTAGTTTGTCAACATAATAGATAAAGAAAAAAACTTTTTTATGGATTGGCGGCAAACGATGGAGGTATCATGTGATAGCAACAAGTGCGTTGCTGTCCGGTTGCGGAAGATAGGGAGGGGGATGAGGAAGGTGTTGGGGTATGCGTCTCCGGTATCTTCACTCGGTGAAACATAACGCAAGCGCTGTTTAACACCGGTTTTCTGTAAGGACGTGGTATCACTCCGGTCGAGCCGTACCATTCGTGCCGAAACATGGCTCTCCCACGTCATTTGTCTTCTATGTATTTGTATTTTAAGGGAATTATTGGCGATGTGATGGCCATTCGAACAACATGGCATTTAACTTTTACAACATACATCAACATACCAATATGAGTAGTTGGATAGCCTGTTATTGGATGATGTAAGATATTAAGAGCAGCTACATTTCTTATGAGCAGTCTGTCGACACCAACAAAAATACGTCTGGCAGTTAATAAAGTCAGGCTAAGTTTAACGAGGGATATGGTAAGAAACTGATGAATGAAGGCTAAATATTTTTATGGAATATGCGAATACAGTGTTTTTGTTGAGTGACTTTCAAAGTTAAGTTAAATGACAAACGATATGTTGCTAGGATTTTGCACGTGAAAAGCATGAGTGCAAAAACAAGTAATAAGAGAAACGGTCGATACGTTTCAGTTGTGCATAACAAGCGCTAATCATATTGTTTATATAAAACCAGGTCAGAGGAATTGCTTGAAATACCTCATGATGGTAAATACACATACCTGTCAGAAAAAGTATAGAGAGAAAAGCTTACATATGTATATGTATATTTGTCTACATATTGGTGTCATACGCGACTGCTGTCCATGAGGTCTCGGGTTCGAATCCTGGGTCGAAACAAATGTTTGTATGATCCTACAAATATTTGTTTCAGAGTTTGAGTGTTTTCTATGTAAAGAGTACGGACGTACAAAAAAAATGTATTCATATCAGTTGTCTAGTACCCATAATACAAGCCCTGCTTACTTTGAGACTAGATGGCGCTGTGTGTTTAGATGTCTGAAATATTTATTTATTATTTATAATTATATATAATATATAATTAAAAATTTGACGTTCAAATCGTTTGATATCACTCATAGTAATTTCAAGCGTGTCTGTCGTAGCTCAACGTATCAAATAATATAATTAAATCTGTCTGCCTTCTGAAATTTCATCTTAAAATCCTAGTTTGATAAATTTACATAATATTTACATATTCTCCTTTATTACGTGGTAAGTAAGATTTATTGTTTAAAATAACACTGTAAAATATAGTATAATTTAAAAGTCTGGTTTAATCACAATATAAATTACTCGAGTAAGCACATCACATTAACAGCCTTTTAAAGTTTAACTAATAGTATATCTTTCAAATGTTCAAGTGTATTATATCTGTGAAATTATACTTCAACCACTTGTAGATCATCTTGGTTACTAACTCAATCAAGATAGGAGATGGAAGTCTGATTCAATTGCAGCGCAGACACAATCAATCCTCTTTTAACTTCCACTTTCTTTGAACGGTATTAAGTGGGATCAAATAAAGACGGACAACTGTATTATAATTTCTTAAAATTAGTATGATAATACACTCGAGTATTTCTTTTCTATCTGACTAAAGACAAGACCTCCAAAAAGAAAGGAAGGAATGAAAGTTTGGAAGTCCTACCGTGGTGCCTAAAATACTGTACCGATTTTAATGAATGTTAATAGATTGGTAATAATGACCTGGGTGAAATAATCTTTTTTTTATGGAAAGTTTTAAGTCAGGTTCTAAACAATATTGTCCAAAAATATTTAATTACTTATTTATTTATTGTTATTCAAACTTTTCTTGGAGATATCATGTGCCTATTCATGAATGAACTCAAGAGTAAGAAGAGCACTACCGCCCCTTAGCTACCTTAAGAAAAGAAAAAAAACACTGTATTTCTTCATTTAATCTTTAATGGTGATTATTGCTTAAATTATATCAAACCTGTTCACTAGGACAAACTGTTTGCCAGATACTCCTGAATAACAAGATTTCAAGCCTCGTTTCGTAGCTATAATTATTTACATTAAAGTGGCAGATACTACAAGAGGATTAACGACGTCTTATTGTCGAGTAGCGTTTGAGATGTTGTATGTACATTCTAAGAATTAATTAATCATGACCTTCTACATATATATATATAGGAAAGACACTCAAGCAGACTAAGACAAATGCTTGTCCTATCTTCCGTAATAAGCCCTCTGCTATCTTTAAAAGACTTCAGCCAATTCTCATTTCGAAATTACACTCAATTTAAAAAAAAACTCGTTAAGTTAGCATGAACTCCAATTATTCTTTGAAAAGCTAATTGATAAGAAACCTTTTTAAATTAAGCGCCCAGCGAAATAATTTGGCCGCTATTTTTCGACTTTTTTCTTCAGGCTATAATTCAAGCAGTAAATCAGAAGTGAGGTAACTAAGAGAAATTCTTAATTACAAAAGCTTGAAAAGGTACTTTGGGCACGTGAATTTTGCTTTTTGCTAGCGTGATGCTTAGGGTATCTGTTTCGGTAATGAATGGACGTGTGTAGTTATAAATTTAAAGTATTGTTATTGGATGCAGCAACGTTATTATTTTGACTTTATTCTTAGTACTTACACAAACCGGTTTACTGTGGGAGAGCCACGCTTCGGCACGAATGGGCCGACTCATTGAGTGAGGATACAGGACACCCATATCCCAACATCCTCCTCCCCATCCCCCAAAAGCCGGCGGTAATCGCTTACCATCAGGGGATACGTCTGCCCGTTTGCCCTATGCCCATAAAAAAGCGGCTACCATACAAACCTATAGGTATATGCAATTTTACCTATATCTGTGTTATAAGACGTTGTTTCATACCAAATTTCAAGTCTGAATTCACGGGAAATCTCTAGGTTTTGTTTGCCTTGCGAGTGGCAAATATTTGCAGCGTAAAAAGACTGTATCTTTTGATTGCGTTGAATTAGAAGTTTTACAGGCCCAAAGGACAGTAGATCTATGTATGTACTTCAGCTTGATCCCAGTACGCATTTCTGAGAAAAGGGTTAATGACAAGAAAGTGATCTTATAAGGCCAATCCGGTTTTCATTCTGATCACAGCAAGACATCTGTGTAGGTAACATCACGGAGAGCATTAGACCAGGCGTAGATAGTGGAATGATCACAGTACTACCTTACTTGATTTTAACAACATTTTAATCATGTAGATTTTCACATTCTTCTTGGTATACTACGGTCACTTAACATATCTTCGAGGCTAATTGACTGGTTTTATAGTTATCTGTCTGTTCGCCGGCAAGTTATTTGCATTGAAGACTCAAACCTCCTTTGCACCAGGAGGTCTTTGAGTTCTTTGAGACCTCCTGGTGCAATAGAGTGTTTCTGTTTGCATTGAATGTGTTTGTTTGTGAGCTGCCAAAATGACTCTACCCTGCCGAATGGAAAGCATGAGCAGAATCCAAGAGTTCTTACTCGCTTTGACGATCAAAGCGAGTAAGAACAATACAGCATGGTGACCCACACTATGGCGGCCTGGTGAGATGCTTTTTTACGCCCCGCTTAAAGGACCCGGGATCATAGTGGGAAGGAAACATGTGTACTGGTAGTGAGTTCCAGGTTTTGACCGCTCAGCACAGGAAGGAAGAACCGAAGCGATGAGTACGAGAACGTATGTCTTCCAGGTAAAAGCGGTGACTTCCAAAGCCGGCACGTGTTGCACGTCACACAGCATTTCTGTTGGTATACTACTGGGTGGCTTTCTATCTCCTTTACTTTTCGCTGTTTTCATAAACTCAATCTCTAACAAAGTTCTGTCTACTTCGACTCTCTTTATGCAGACGATTTCAAATATAAACACAAGTTAAGATTAACTTTGATTTTTAAATTTTCATATAATTTATACTCTAAATTGTCGGCACTTCATTTAACTTGTTGCAATACAGTCTAGAATTAAATTCACTAGTACTTGTCAACTTTGATGATGTCTTAAGGTGAAACCGGTCAGGTGTAAACATAAATAAATAAACTAGTGGGACAAGTACAAGTGACTTTAACTCTAGAAGAAGCTTTCATCATAATTAATGCTGACTTGCGTCATATTGGAAATTGCATCCATAGTTATCGCCTCAAGGTTAATCCTGCAAATACCTAGGTTTTTGTTGTTGGTAGTCCTGCTGTAGTCTCAAAAATTAATTGGACATTAGAGTCTTAAATACAATTCGATGGCACCAGCCTCGAGATTAGTGTTAGTGCCAAAAACTTAGGTATACACACCGATAGTACTCTATTTTGGGGCGTCGTAAGATATTTGCTTTCTCCGGATCTCTCTGAGAACTGCGTAACTTTTTTCCGACTTTCTCCTTAAGGCTGCACTTGCACAAGCACTTCTGCTCCTATTTCTCAACTATGCCAATGCCAGCTATCTGGATCTCACTGAAGCACAACTTGAAAAACTTGAGTGACTACCAAATCTCTTCAAGATTTGTATCTGATCTAAAATCAAAATAAAGTGTATTTGAAAATATTATTACGACTCCAAGTTCCGTCAACTGCTTAAATGGCTTTCAATTTACTCTCACCGGAAAACTCATATTCTCATTTTTCATTATAACATTTTGTTTAATCCTAGAGTTTCTACCTCTAATAGCGATCAAGTTCATTAATGACTCACTTGTAAAATAACTAAGGTCATCAGAATATTTGAGACTACAGATGCCTCAGCATTCCACGAAGTTTTATGATCAGTCTTTCATTGGTCACACTGTACGCTTGTGGAATGTGCTGCTCATAAACATCAGGCAAACAATAAGTGGACTCAAAAAGATGATTCACTAATATTACGCAACATAATTGAGTCGTATACGCATTAGAGTATGGTTTAGAGTTTATTTTTCTTATCTAATTTAATTAAGTAATTATTGCTATGCTTAAATGTGTGTATGATTAGTATGGACAAGTATGTATTTTATATCTATGTGTGTATGTTATATATATAATTATGTATGTGTATGAATTTAAATAATTTCTTTAAACTCTCTGCACAGTCAATTACTACTGTCTCACCGAAATATTTGATCCATTCTAAGGATCCCTGGAAGAAATTGCTTTTGGCAATAAGGCTGTCTTTGGTACACTACATATATCGTATCGGACATTTTATATTTTAAGTAATGTAGTGTGCAAGAAAAGAGTTTTCTATCTGTCTATATTTATCAAAGTTAGTTATCATAAAAAAATATAATTAGACGAGCGAGGCTACAGCAAATAGCCTGTTGTTAACAATTTCAGTTCTTAATGAATTGCCTCAGAAAATTCTCCTTTCTAAGCAGCTCCTAATACTTAATTCAAAGTTTGCCCTCATAATTTACGAGTCAATTGAAGTAAGTACTTTTAGTTATAACAACGTTAATTACTAAGGGAAGTAATATATAATAATTTAAAGAAAATAATTCGCATTGGCTATCAACTTCATCATAGTTGATACCAAATTATAACAAGGTATTCGCAAATACGAAATCTCTGCTTGTATAATTAGGTTCAATCATGAAATTATTTTTTTATATTATTGCAATTTTTACAGTGGTAATAGTATAGAGAGCTCCTTTGATGCTTTTTGCTAATAGATTATATTATAATTTTATTGCTATTGCATGTACCATTACTTTACTTAGTTAAGTCTTGCAACTGATTTTATAAACAGTAAAACTTAACGAGTATACTATAATTGTGTAACAAAAATATTAGAAGTGAGTAAACATTATAAGTATTATTATACCTTATAACGAAGCCTACCTCGTGTGCGATTTGTAACTTATCCATGCTTTCAGTTGAACATATTGTTATTTTTTTTGTGTGATAAATATTGTTGGAGTGTTTATTTTTATACTTATTAATTCAACACAGAAAGTGTAGTGTAGTGTAGACAGTTACTCACTCGTTGGCTAACAACGAAAGGATTACTTTGTTTTTAATGAAACTGTGGTATTAGGGCCGGCTCCCTCTTAAACTTCTCCACCTTGCCTTGGATGGATAAAAAAAACTAAAATGAAATCACTTTTTTCCCTCGCAATATCCTTTTTAACCGAGTTCAAAAAAGGGGGAGGTTACTTCGGGGCCGTCGATTGTGTGAATCGATTTTGATGACTTTTTTTTATTTGAAAGCTGGAACTTCCCATGTGATCTCATTTGGTCCAGGTTTTGAAGTCGGTTTTATTTGTTAAAATTATCTATCAGATAATTTTCAATGCCTCGCGAACTCCTTTGATAAAAAGAAAGGAGTACCCCGATCCCTAAAATNATTTGAAAATATTATTACGACTCCAAGTTTCGTCAACTGCTTAAATGGCTTTCAATTTACTCTCACCGTAAAACTCATATTCTCATTTTTCATTATAACTTCTTGTTTAATCCTAGAGTTTCTACCTCTAATAACGATCAAGTTCATTAATGACTCACTTGTAAAATAACTAAGGTCATCAGAATATTTGAGACTACAGATGCCTCAGCATTCCACGAAGTTTTATGATCAGTCTTTCATTGGTCACACTGTACGCTTGTCATAAACATCAGGCAAACAATAAGTGGACTCAAAAAGATGATTCACTAATATTACGCAACATAATTGAGTCGTATACGCATTAGAGTATGGTTTAGAGTTTATTTTTCTTATCTAATTTAATTAAGTAATTATTGCTATGCTTAAATGTGTGTATGATTAGTATGGACAAGTTTGTATTTTATGTCTATGTGTGTATGTTATATATATTATTATGCATGTGTATGAATTTAAATAATTTCTTCAAACTCTCTGCACAGTCAATTACTACTGTCTCACCGAAATATTTGATCCATTCTAAGGATGCCTGGAAGAAATTGCTTTTGGCAATAAGGCTGCCTTTGGTACACTACACATCGGACATTTTATATTTTAAGTAATATAGTGTGCAAGAAAAGAGTTTTCTATCTGTCTATCTTTATCAAAGTTAGTAACTTGAAATCATAAAAAAATATAATTAGACGAGCGAGGCTACAGCAAATAGCCTGTTGTTAACAATTTCAGTTCTTAATGAATTGCCTCAGAAAATTCTCCTTTCTAAGCAGCTCCTAATACTTAATTCAAAGTTTGCCCTCATAATTTACGAGTCAATTGAAGTAAGTACTTTTAGTTATAACAACGTTAATTACTAAGGGAAGTAAAATAATTTAAAGAAAATAATTCGCATTGGCTATCAACTTCATCATAGTTGATACCAAATTATAACAAGGTATTCGCAAATACGAAATCTCTGCTTGTATAATTAGGTTCAATCATGAAATTATTTGTTTATATTATTGCAATTTTTACAGTGGTAATAGTATAGAGAGCTCCTTTGATGCTTTTTGCTAATAGATTATATTATAATTTTATTGCTATTGCATGTACCATTACTTTACTTAGTTAAGTCTTGCAACTGATTTTATAAACAGTAAAACTTAACGAGTATACTATAATTGTGTAACAAAAATATTAGAAGTGAGTAAACATTATAAGTATTATTATACCTTATAACGAAGCCTACCTCGTATGCGATTTGTAACTTATCCATGCTTTCAGTTGAACATGTTGTTATTCTTTTTGTGTGATAAATATCGTTGGAGTGTTTATTTTTATACTTATTTATTCAACACAGAAAGTTGTCACTCACTCGTTGGCTAGCAACGAAAGGATTACTTTGTTTTTAATGAAACTGTGGTATTAGGGCCGGCTCCCTCTTAAACTTCTCCACCTTGCCTTGGATGGATAAAAAAAACTAAAATGATATCACTTTTTTCCCTCGCAATGTCCTTTTTAACCGAGTTCAAAAAAGGGGGAGGTTACTTCGGGGCCATCGATTGTGTGAATCGATTTTGATGACTTTTTTTTATTTGAAAGCTGGAACTTCCCATGTGATCTCATTTGATCCGGGTTTTGAAGTCGGTTTTATTTGTTAAAATTATCTATCAGATAATTTTCAATGCCTCGCGAACTCCTTTGATAAAAAGAAAGGAGTACCCCGATACCTAAAATATGTAACACACAAATAAGGAAAACAATACTCGAAGTTTTGCACTTAAAAATCCATCTCAGCAAAAATCAAGCCATCCGCTCTTTGTTTTGTAATCCACGAATTTAGTACGTACATTTATTTAGTATCCCTCGAGAAATAGTCGAGTGGAGTCCCTTCAGCAATTTGCCGGATTAGCTGTATTATGTACGTGAAGACAGATAGACGCCAAATGCCTTTTTTTCAAATATACACCAATTACATTGCGCTCTGTTGAATCCGAGGAGATTTTACTGATTTGCTCAAGTGTCGAGTTTTGAATTTGCAGATTTATTTTGCTACATGGAGCATTACGAGGTTTGTGTGTATTTTTATTTTCAAAATTATTATCTTATATTTTCAATTCTAGGTATAAGAACTATTTGATTCAGAGCTGTATCTTCTTTAAGTATAATACTGTATTGTAATCACTAAAGTATTTTGCCTTCTTTAATTAAATGCGTCGTTTTCTAAAAGTAATAAGCTTCTCTCATTTAAGTCGAAAATGCTTTTTATATTTTCTGGCAGGAATATTGCAAAAGCTTAGTTTATTATAATATAGATAGAGGTACATTTATATATATCTTACTTGATAGTACGCCTTTATTAAATAGTATATGGTACGTTATAAATTAGAAAATTGTCGTTGAGTTAATGTAGAAACATCTTGTTAAAGTCCTACTCAAACATTACGACAAGCTATGAAAAGAACAGTGTTCAAGGTATGCTTTTCTCAAGTGAGAAAATCAGTTCCTGAATTTTAAAAACTACATCTTTAAATTTAGTATTCGTAGAGCGAGCGACACAAGCAGCTTGACCAACTTTGTCAATTTTTATACTCTGTACGTGTCCAGAATGCTTGTACCAAAACTATTTATAAAATTGTAACCGGCAACCTCACTTTAAACTACTTTTACACAAATTGATGTAAGTAATTCCCTGGGACTATTTAATATATTTTAGGAAATATTCTGTTCACGTTTCTAAGCATTTTCATTTTTGGGAGCTATTACCAAGTTTATATATAACATACTCTAAAGTAGGACATATAGACATAAAAGGGAAATCTGAGTGTTACAGGCTATAAGTGGATAGGCTATAAGTGGTACTGGTTTGGACTGAGTATGGAGCTGTGGCTTTTAGTAGTTATGCTTTTATTCCCGAGTGAGTGTGTTGACAGTATCTAAAACGTGAGTGTTGAAATGCACTGTTGATTGCACGTTAAATGAGTATGCATGTTTGGTTAGTAAATTATATGCTATGTGAGCACGTTCTTTTATTTTTATTTTTTACTATACGGTTATTGTTGTAACTTTACAGCAGTAGTTGCTGGGGTAACAACAAAAGCTTGCAAAGCTAATTTGAAACAAAATAACTTAAGTTACTCCTTATGTCATGTATGTATGTTTTTACCGTGGGAGAGCTAGCTTCAGCACGAAATAGGCCGGCTCGACCGGAGTGATGCCACGGCTTCACAGAAAACCGATGTGAAACAGCGCTTGCGCTGTGTTTCTCCGAGTGAGCGAGGATACCGGAGACCCATATTCCAACCCTTCCCCCAATCCGCCTCCCCATCCCCAAAGGCCGGCTACACACTTGTGATACCTCTGGTATTGCGGTTGTCTATGGGCGGCAGTAATCGCTTATCAGGCCAAAGTCTGCTAATTTTTCCCCCCAAATCTATCAAAAAATGTCTGTATCAGTAACAGTCCCGAAAAAAATTTTAGAAGTTCCAGAGATTCCTCGGAACTAATAGTCAGACAAAAAATATTTTAAAAAATGATTTTAAGGTTTATGTACTTATTTTATGACGTATATTCTTTCATATGCATTTAGGAAAAAGCTATTAATTGGACATTGCAAACAAATACTTCAATTTTATTTATTTGTATGAAAAAGTATGTATTTAGGAATACAAAAGTATATTCATAAGCAAACTGTCGTTCATACTATATGCTCTGCCAAGTTATTGATCAGACAGACCCTGTGTGATATGTTTAATACTTTGTTATTGCTAATATCCCAACATAACTAAACTATCATTAAAATTTTGAGTTGAATTTTAAAAATGTCCTCAGTTGAAGCATTTGTACCGACTATGTAACTTTAATGTTTATTTTTTTGTGATATGCAAATAAACTCATCAATATATTTAATTTAATGTACATGCATTAAATTAGGAGACACGTCATTACATACTACATAGTATGAAATGTCGTGTCTGTCTATCGGCAAATCGATAAATTTTATTCATGCCGGACTGGAGCGATTTATGGGTGCGCTCGAATTTAATTAAGTCAATTAGTCAACAAATCAAAAAGGCCACTTGTCCTGTATTTCATTCACAGGGAATTGGATTTTTAAATTATTCGTATGCTTATATTATTTATGAATTGTTATGTTTGTGGAACATGAATGGGCGATAACATTAACTTGGGAGAGTCGTGAGAGACCTATGCTACACCACAAGTAAATTAGTCCGATCAAAGTGATACCACGACTTTATTGGTAACTGGTTTATGAAGTTTATCGGTTGCTTTTCCTAGTGAGACTATTTCTGTTCTTCCTCGTTGTGATGGAAGAAACTCAAAATTTTGCTGGCATTTTTAATCCTAGAGCGCTGTCTATGGACGATCATATATTACTGTCATTAGGTGACTCGTTCGTTTGTTGATTGCTCCCTGTAATAATAATATTTTAGACATCTAATACACAACGCCATCTAGTACTAAACTAAACAGAGCTTGTACTAGAGTACTAGACAACTAATATAAATACATTTGTTTGTACAACTTAAAGGTCCTTTCATAGTTTAAGAAATAAACTCTATGTATCAGGTGACTTTACATAAATTATATTATTATGAGTCGGACCAAATGTTTGTATGATCTGCAAATATTTGTTTCGGAGTTTGGTTGTTTTCTATGTATAATATGTATGTATTTACAAAAAAAGTATTTACCTATTAATATCAGTTCTCTAGTACCCATAGTACAAGCTCTGCTTAGTTTGGGACTAGATGGCGTTGTGAGTTAAAATGTCCGAAACGTCCGAAATATATTGTGTAAAAAACTTACACCAGGAAATGAAGTTTGTAAGTAAGGTTTACATAGGCCATTTTCTTTAAATGTATACCACGCGGTCTAGTACACTTAATAATCATACAATCATTTATTTTTTGTAACTCGCACATTTGGAATTTTATTAAACCAATACAATTTATACCGCTTCAATAAATTTAATGAAATATGCTTTCTTCAATAACTTTTGCTGTAATTTGGAATAAAACGTATTTCATTGCTTGGTATTATGGCATACTAATGCTTGGCTTATAGAAAATTACTTAAATAGTTTATACAATCTTTTCTTTATTTTATTATCTATTTTATTGTGCCATGTGGCAGTGCCCTATAGTGGTAGCCACGGTCTGATAGTATAAAGTATAGTGCCGCTAGCTTGGCGCTGCCTTAAGAATCGTAGTTTTGGTTTTTCAACAAAACTTTTCGTAATGCCCAGCTAAAAGCTATGCTCTGATTCTAGAAGTTCGTCATGTAACACTAAATTATTTTTATTTTTATTTATTTGTCTTTATTGTATACACATAGTAAGAAACGTTACAACAGGAACAGTCACAAAGTATGTATAATGATTGGCGGGGAGCGATAAGCTCTCGGCGATTTCATATAAAATAAAAAATAAATATATAAAATTTGTGAAAGAAAAGTTCTAATTATAGAAGTTATTCTGCAATAAACCTTTGTTTCATTAAAACTGCTTTGAATGTCAAGAAATAGATACTTTGTACGCAGCAGATTTATCTATTGATACCATTATGAAAATACTTACTCTATGACTATCATATTTTTGGCAGAATATTTATGTAGAATATTTATATTTGATAATATCAGTAAATATCTAGAAATAAGCAATTAAAATAAAAATAAATTACCCTACGGTAAAGCAACTTTCAGTAAATTCATAAAATGTGAAGAAAAATATAATCATAATACATAAGGTTTTAGTCCGTAACAAAAATTTAGTTTAGGTTTTCCCAATGGGACGTGCGTAGCTACCGTGAAGATTTTCTTAGTGATTTTATAAATAGCACTAAACTTTTTATTTTATTACGTCATATATCTCCTGTACTCGTTACTTTAGTTCATATAATAAAAGGCAAACTTAACATAATTTACGGTATGAAATCTTTTCTTTTTTTCTAGAAAGACTGATCAGACCATAGAGATACAGACTGATACCCCAGGTAGATTATATACATACATCAAACGAACATTATTAACATCCAAGTTTTGTCCTATGTAGATATCGAACACACGACATCGAGCGTAGTAAGAAGCGCCATCCGTGCAGTTAAAACGTTTCAATTTCGTTTCGTTGTCAAAATATGAAACGTTTGATTAATATTCTGCTCACACTGAATTCAAAAGGAGTTGTTTCTCAAACACAGTGCCTTTCTTTATAGACTTGACAAACAGGCGACGCGTTACTAACGAATGACCTCTAGACGCTCTGCAAAGGAGCGAGGGTCAATTCACATGTTTGTTTAGAGCACAATTGAGGTTCGTGAGGTACTCTGTTATTTTAAATTTAATAAAATATATTTTGGCATAGATATAAAATGGACAGACTAGATTAATATAATTAGTAGATCTCTTTGTGATGTAGAGGGCCAGCGAAGAAATACCGCATGAGTCACAGGACTAATGCCGTCCATAGACACTTGAGAAGTCATAATTATTACTGGCCTAAAGAATTTTTGAAGGGGAGTTCTGGATTTAATATCCAAATGGTTTACAAAACATGGGTTACAAAGAGTTTTATATTCAATCCCAAGAGAGAGTCCCTAAGATGTAATTTTTGATAGTATATATTTACATTTATTAGCTCAACGCAACTTGTAATGCTATGATACGCATGTGATCAATTTAAGTTCAAAACAACCTTAAACGGAAACTGAAACAACAATAATAAGTAAATAGCGACCCGGATTGTCTGAAAGCGCAATAGGCTGGCGACACACTGTCGTAATGTTTATGTAAATTTATTTCCAGTAACAGGTGCTACCGCGTACAAGTGTATATCAAGCCTATCTGCATAAGTTTGTCCCCGGAATCGTATTATGATGTTGAATAGTGATTTAGTTGTTATATTAATTCTACACAAGTTTCGTGTTTCGATGAATATTTAGAGAAACAGTTGTTAGACGTAGAACTTGAATTATGCAGGATGCTGATTCTGAAATTTGTTCAAACGATCAAGTCTACTGCTGTAGTCCAATTCATAGGAGTATGAGTAGATAAGGTTTTTTTAAATCTTAAATAGCCCACGGTAATTCTAGATATTCGTTGCCTGATATTAGTTTCGCAAAAATTGTCGGCACAGCATAGAAAATACGATCTTGTGTCTTAATATGTCTATAGATATTGAGAATATTGTAATTACTTGTTATTGAATTTAAAAATGCTTTTGAGGAAGAGACATTTATTCTTTTAAAACCGTGATTTGATGGTGACAGCTTCTGCTCGAACGATCACTTGTAACTCAGAAGACACAAGTGCAAGCGCCGGTGCTTGAATGAAAAACAAGTGGAGATTTAATCCAGGTTAATCGTCATTATCATCATCAGCCTATTGCAGTCCACTGCTGGACATAGGCCTCTCAGATTTCACGCCACTTAGATCGATCTATGGCTTCTCGCATCCAGCTCCTGCCAGCCGTCTTGCGCAAATCATCGGTCCACCTGGCTTGTAGACGTCCTACACTACGTTTGCCGAGACGCTGTCTCCACTCAAGAACTCGTTTACCCCAACGGTTATCGGTTCTTCGGCAAATGTGGCCAGCCCACTGCCACTTCAGCTTGCTAATCCTGTGGGCTACGTCAATGACCCTGGTTTTTTGTCGGATCACTTCGTTTCTAATGCGATCCTTTAGAGAAACGCCGAGCATATACCTCTCTATTGCACGCAGAGCGACTTTGAACTTATGGTTAATCGTCAGAGGCAATAAATGTCGGAGAGCCAAGTAAATTTGAGTAGTTTGTTATAATTACTACCTAATCGTTAGTTCTGATTTAAACATTCGATAAGATTATTTTAAAAATAAAATTAATCATAATTTTTTTAAATATATTGCAGTAATTTTATAATAGTTATTCTGACCTTCTATATGCCCATGTACCAGTGCAGTGATGGTAATGGCTTGGCTAACTGCCAATGCAACCGTGTTATGTTTTAATCTGTAGGTCGGTAAAAAATTAAAACTGATAAATAGCTTATTCATTGTCTATTACTGCTTTTGTACCTTTCTGCGATCTAGACAGCCCAAAAAAGTAGAAGAAAGATAACAAAACAAAAAGCTTGTTTATGTGTATGTGATGTGTATGTATGATAATAAGAGAGAGAGAGAGATTTTCTTAAAATATTTAACCTTACAGCTATAATCAATGAGCAATGAGCTATGAATAGTTTAAAAAGAGTATTCTTTAATAAAAATTAGAAACAAAAAACATATTAAATTATAACCGCGTATGACTAGCAGAAACCTTAAATATTGGACACTGAAACGCAAATTTCAGAAAAAAAAAACACCTTCATAAACAAATTAATTATACTTAGAGCAAACTACAAAATTAATTTTATAGTTCTTCTAAACTACTGTTAAACTGCAGAACTACTCACAACAGCAAGGACGTTAAAACTTTACGTTTAGCTAACAAAAGCTATCTAGCTCACTTACTCATAACAATTTCTCTCTTGTTTGAAAATTAAATATTCTTTAAAAATAAATATATACTGGGAGACTATGGTACCTTAACAATATTTTAAATATTAAACTTTAAGGATAATAATAATGAATAATAATGAACTGATACATACAAAAAAACGTTAAAGTAGGGAATGTAGGTAAAAACAATAATTACGAATTCCAAAATTTCCGAATAGCAGTTGCAATACAGTAAATTTGAAGATATAGGTAAGTATAAACAGTTTAGTTTTCTTTTTTAATCTTGAGCTGCAGCATGGTGACCCATACTATAGCAGCCTAGTAAGATGCTTTTTGATATGCGTATATCTACCACGCGGAATTGGTGACTTCCAAGGCCAGCACGTGTTGTCCTGAAGAGAAGGGGAGAAGGAGGGACCCGTTGGAAGAGCTCTTCAGAACACTCTCCATGATAAAAGGACTCGGTGGCTTCGGGACTGTCGATAAAGCTGAATGTTCGCCGCTGCTACTGGTCAAGAGCATCAAACAAATACTGCACGGCTCCATCGAAAAACAGCGGACCTGGTTCTTTTAAAGATCACACAGATGCTTGGAAGACACAGATTCTCGGGCGAGAAGAACCATTACACCTTGTTTAGAACGCCTAGCTTACAAGTTTAGCACACAAGGCTGCTTTAGTGACACTCTCAACGTACCAACGCGGATTTAGATCCCGGCCTATATTTATGCCCAGGATATCGAACCTACCTTCTAATGTCAGTTGAATGGTCTAAAAAGTGAGAAGGGGAAGGAGTGGTTAGACTATATTCACATGTAATTTGGTTGAAGCAAAAATATTTTCATCCATGTCTCAAATATAATATTTAGTTTTGTAAAGCATTTGCTTTCTTAAAAATTTATACACCTTAGAGTAAATTATGAACTCAGGCACAGTTTTATTTAGCTTACAGTATACACCTTTCAGTCGGCCTAATATAGCCTAATTTTCATAAAAAAAGTTCGTGTTGAGGTAATCATCTCAAATTAAACCTAGGTAGGCACCTGCTCCAAGCCCTAATTATTGGGGACTTTTATTAAAATGCCTTACATTTAGATTATTCCAAAGTTTTTTATTAATCTTTGAAATAAAAACTCTTATTAGTTATTAAAGAAGTATTTTTGGTGGTATTTTTTATTTTGAACTCATTTTAATATAAAAATACACGCTGTAAATCATATATAAAAATGAGCAAAACAGTTATTAAGATCAATGAAAGACAAAGAAAGAAGTATGTAGAAAAAAAGTCATTTCAAGGTGTTTCTTTAGAGGTTAAACCTGTTCTAAATTTTTGGCTATAATTAGGTTAACGTGTAACGTTAATATATTGCAATAAAGATTTGACACCGGAATATATTATATAAACTTTCGTTTAATAATTAAGTAGAAATAAATATACTTAATTATTAAATATTTTTGAAATTTATTTGAATGGATTATCTCATCAATATAATATGATAATACTATTTGCGATGTTATGATGTTTTTGGTCAACAATGCTAAAACAAAGATGCCTATAGTTTTGCAAGGGAAAGTAAACAAAACAAACAAAACTTAACGGGAAATGGAAATCGAAAATATAAATCATCGCATCGCAAATCCATTATGAAACCCAAAATCCGATGTCCGCGTACATAATATTATACATATTCATTTTAATAACAGGTAGTAAGTGATGGATAGTCATCCACCTTCCATCAACTACGGTAAGAGTACAATATAATTTAAGTAAATAACAATAATATATTTGTTCACACTTGGCAACCCCAGCGTTGCGGCTGACTGAGAGCTGGCAACCATTTTTCTTTTCAATTCTTTACACCATTTCCTTTAAAATGACGTAAAAGTTATTAAAAAACATATAGCTGCAATATATTTTTTTGCAATTAGAAAATTTATTATACAAAAAAATAATTAAACGTAATAGCGGCAAATTTTTCATAGGCAACTAATAGCTAATCCATTGAATACTTCCTCAACTTTCATTTAAAACTAATTTCATGAAAAAGAACACTCAGCTGCAGATTCAAGCAGTGCGATCTTAGACTAAAAAAGAATATTCCACGCAGGGATTAGAGAATGTCAATAATAAATCAATAATTGATCAGAACTGGCTCTTGTCAATAAACTAAACATCATACCGTCCATAACCAACCAGCTATCCCAACAACAAGCTATATAAACTCGAAAGTAAATTTAAGTAACTCAGTATTCACTCCTAGGTAAGAGAGTTTGGTGAAGTAGGCCAAATTCGACACAGATGTAAACTTTAAAATCTTACTCGACTTGCAAAGTCTGAAAAGTAACTTACATAATAGAGTCTGGGTTACTGGGTATGTTAATGTTGAAAGAAAAATATGTTAATAATAAATAACCAACCATGTTTTAGTTTTAAAGTCTCCTGACTATGGTCTACTATTTAAGTTGGATAGAGAGCTTGCGATGTCTTTAATACTAAGGAGTAGCATATATCAGAGGAACTAACCAGCAAAAAAATATTTTCAGTATTTAAAGAGTATCCACACATTAACTAAAAGTTTTATTAAATTATTATAATAATATTATAATGACTCATGCAGTAGTAATTAGGAAAAAATGTTTTTGCGTCTATATACATAGACAAAAGGAAATAAACAACAAGGTTACGTTAAAACAAAACAAATACTTTCTAAGTAAATTATATTTCATTTTCTGTTTTACATTTGTGTGCGTTTATGATTTACCTGGTCGTACACTTTTTTATAACATAAGCGCCCGCTTACGTCATGGCTCGAATGGTATAGAAAAATTAAATTTACATACCGCGGTAAGGGTGAGTACAGATGTATCTTCACATTGTTTGTGGGAGCAAAAATACTGAGAGAATCTATGTCATTACTTACTGCCAAATAGAGTCACCGTTTTTTATGTGTTTGTTTCCGATATGGCAAATTATTTGATAAAAATCCGTATAGAATACGGCGCTAAGAGAAATTTATGATAAAATTTAAGCCCTAAGATTATTGGATTTTTTATAGAATGAACAGATGATTGGAGCCTGGTCCTATACTACCTATGAGCACCTACACCTCCACACAAACATCTTATGTATGATTACCTCTTACTGCCTTCCATACCCTGGCTTCTTCGATCTGTATTTCTGCCAGCAATATTCATTCTTCTTATGTCTTTACTTAATTCAAAAACGAGCTTCTCGAATAAAATGTGCTTTATAAAATAAATTCAGCATAAAATTTATATCATAGAAATAGTGAAGTGTGTTAGGACGAGTGTTTGATCATGCACAGCCGCATTGTTCGGTAATATGCGAGAAATGCAAGGAAGGAACGCTTTATGTTACTTGCATAATTTAGCACTCTAGTCGGTCTACACGTGACGTATTTTTTTTGAGCGCTTATAGCTCAATTGTACTTGGTGTTTAAAAACAATCACCGAAGATAAACAACGACGCAGTGGTAAGTACCTGGATGGGTGACCGCTCGTGGCATGAAACCATGAGTGTCTCCGCGATTTGGGGGCCATGTCAAGCAGTCTCGGTTGTTATCATATGATAAGTCGTGAAACTTAGTTGAAGGCCTTGGTGGCTTAAAACATCCAACCGTAACATTACGTAGTCACGACGTTGTTTTACCAGTTCCCAAAACGCACTTGGCTAGAGTGAGGACATACGGCCTTAACCCTCTTCTGAAAGTAGCCCGGCAGTGGGATATTATGAGTTGTTGATATATATTGATGATTTTTTTTCGTTTTAGGTGTCAGGGCCTTACTGCCACTGCCTTAAAAGTAGAAAGTTATAACTCCCCACAATAGATCAAGGTCTCGAAGGATGGTCTTAGGTCCTATACATACAAGGCAAATAAAAACTATTCGTATAAACAGTAAAATTTTTTCAGTAAAGGTTAATACCTATTTCGGTACGTCCGGATAACTTAGTTGTATCCTTTCAGATCAACCAAATCTAACACCATTGTACAACATACCCTTACAAACGAATTTTCAAGTCCAATTCACCAAGGATAAATCAGAAAATATTCGTGATGCTACGGTTGAGGAGATCCACAGCTTACCGAGACTTACCAAGGTATACAATCATTCGGTACTTTTTATAAACAATATAATGTTTTACTGTAGTGTTTTGAAAAACAATTGAAGAGTTTTAAAATTATTGAATAATATGCTTAACATCGATTGCTGTGAAGCAGGTCAAAATAGAGCAACCAACCAACAAAAAAAAACAGCAGAAAAAGCTGCCAAACATTTATTTCAAGTATTGTTTTGAATTCTTATATTATAATTTATGAGTACTTTATATTTTACATTTCATTTTAATTTATGTACAAATCAAATAGATAGAAATAAGTAGTAGTAAGTAGGTTGTGTGTTTTCAGATTGCGTTTTATATAGAATGGGTTTTAAATACCCAATATTAATTGGACAAATTTCACTTACTTTGACATACAAATTCTGTCCGCCGAGAGCTTTAGTTTACTTAACTTCTCTTAATCAATAACTCAGCAACTGTCGAATTATGAACTTTCAAAGCTGCGATGCCTTAAATTTGTGTCGGCCTCAACAAATAAATTAATTTTAAAGACTAAACTTTAATGAGTTTCTGAAAAGTATTAAATCTGATCATATACTCATAATTCGTGTTTTATTTACTGTATAATACCTATTATTAAATAAAACTCTATACAAACATCTATTAATTTAAAACCGAGAAATGTCATAACTCTTTTTCAAAATCCAAATATTGTCACCAATCGTTTATGTACCGGTATAATATGAAATATAATATGTATACTGTAACACCTACCTACCTATATTTTTATTTATATTTTGAGATTGATTTGGTCTTGGTACTTACTTTAAAAAATTTTCACATTTAAAAAGTTCTCGATCTGATATAGTCTCTTTACTTCAATCCAATAAATACCAGTAGCTATTTCATTAAAAAAAAAGGAAATCTTTTTTCGCATCTGTTGAGCAAATTAAAAAAATAATCTAATAATTTATCTATAAATTTGACGTTTCTATATATCAAAAAGCATGTTATTTAGGCGTTCTTTCGTCTCTCATCACCCTTTTTTTAATACACGTTATGCCATTCTGCGCCTGAGAAGGAAGGGATCCGGGAACTGCTGTTGTTAACACATCCGGGTCTCTCCCAGCGCCTGCCCGCACTGAAGCGGCAAGGTACGGCACACGCAAAACATCACGTCGGAGGACGAGGTATGACGACGGAGGAGACGGAGGGGAAAACCCGTCACGATCATCCGCGGCCACACACAGGGCGACTTGCTAGCAGCGCATTAATAAATAAATTTTATTATACAATTTCTTTTACTTTACAATTTCTTGGTCCTTGTACCCTAGGTCTGTAGTCTGCTATTATTTATAAATATATTTTATTTTTTATCTTTTATATGTATTTGAAAATGTAATAGATACATATGTATGAATGTAAAAAAGATTATAATAATAATATGTAATTTATTTATTTTATAAATCTTGAATAATAGCACTCTTCAATTATATATATTTCAATTATATTCAATTGTATAAAATTTAGATAAAGGGAAAACAATCGTAGTGTAATGGCAGTGAAACTTTGGTCCCCATGATGAGATCTATTTGTGTTATGGGTGCCAGTGCTGTTTCAGATTATATCGGTCAGTGCGTCATCCAACTGAGTGGTTGATACGTATGAGTGTAAACATTGGAGACTCATGAAAAATCAAAGCTAAAAAAACAACTCGCACAATTACAACGTAGGTCTCTCTAAATGTTGACACTAGGTCGGTAAATTCATCCATCTCATTCCAGGGGTGGATTCCGTCCATATAAACACCACAGGAGAAAAAACAAAAATACAAAATACTGGTATTAAACAATGATAATTTAATGTAGCCATTTAAAGGATCGATTCAAGTGGCGTGCAATTGGAAAGGCCTATCTTCAGCAGTGAACTGCCATAGGCTGATGTTGATTTAACGTAATTGATTAAAAACACAACAGACACGACTACTTTCGATGACCACTGACGAGAGTTTCATTGGGCATTGAGTCTAAGTAAAGGTCGTCCTACCGGGCCTTCACTTCCGCCTCCTTCTGCGAGATTTTGTCTTCGCAGGAGGCGTCGCTGGCTGTCGCTACCGGCCATCGAGCTATGGAGCATATGATAGCCAATAGCGATAGAGAGCGATGACTGCAACAACCCGAAGCAACCGAGCCCTTAAAGAACCTGCGTCAGTCGGAAAGAAAAGATTTCGTTCTGCCGTCCTGCTTTCTTGAGGATGAACGGCTGGAGAGCTTCCATAGCGGCAAAGTCAGTGTATGGAGTCTCTAGGATGACCAGCGAGCCATCGTGGCACGAGTGTTTTCATAATTCACTAAAATATAACATAAAATACAACCTACAACTAAAATAGGGTATCATCAATTTATAACAGTTAATTGGAAGGAAAAATAAGGGTCTGAGACTCGCTAAGGGCCCTGTTCTCGCTTTGTGACTTATAGGCCGAATAAATTACCATATTATTACAACTACACGACTGTTCTTGGACAAAGTATCTTATTAATAGAAAATTTATACGGCGAATTAACACTTCGCATTGCGGTACACGATAAAATTTCGTAATCAAAAAGGTTTGAAGCTTTACCTCAATATTTTAAAAGTTAGGAATAATAATAATCGTATACAGATTAACAAATTAAAATTATATTTTCAGACATCTCAATGACTCAAAGTAAAGTAAGTAAGAAATAATTTTGATGGACATTCTAATATCTTATAACTTATTGATATATCGCAGTCAAATAAAATGATTTTGCTCATCACGCAACTATTTGTCTTAGGTTGTGGCTTAGCAATCAGGATCTATGGGTGTTAGTAGTGATCAACTTAGTGATGGTGGTTTTTAATATGGTCATATACCGTAAATAAGTAATAAATTATTAAAAAAAAATCACAACTGCATTTATATTTTTTTTAAATTTTGTTGTCCCCAGTGTCACTCTCACGATTAAGACGAATCTATTGACAGCACTCACATAAAAATACAACAAGCCGTTTAGGCTCTAGGGCGTGCCAAACAAATATATATACATACATACACTCGAAAAACATAACCCTCCTTCTTTCGCAGTCGGGTAAAAAGAAATCGTATTTTTTATTTATGTTTACATCGTGTATTCTCTACCACACAATGGTGGTTTAACCCAATGACAACTTTTTTTACCTTTTACCATTAGTGGCCAATTAATGTTAAATTCTAACTCCAATCAACCTAATGGGGTTTCAGGAAAGCTGCTTTGCGTAAAAAGGTCAATAAAGTATTGTTGCGTTCATTTCATTAAGTTGATATTAATATTTCATTCTTTTGCGTAAATAAATATTTAGTGGCGGAAAATAAGACAAAATCACAGTCAAGCTCGAGTGGGCGCCTCGTAAATAATAAAAAGCTTGAAACTTAGTCTCTGACCGCTGAAACACGTTAAATCTTAATTTTAATTTACAAACTTTACGAGAATTCAACAAACCAGTGCTTTTTGATGCAAATTACTTAAACTTTTGGCGTTTTCATTAAGGAATCGTGGATTAATGTTGTATTAGTCTAAGGTTTTTCTTTGATTAGAATTGGGGAAGTTGGGCGAAAGTTTTGAGAATCTCTCGCTTTCCTCTTATGGCTAGTTTTGGGCTGGCAGTAATTATTAATCATATTCTACGAAACAAGAAACAAGCTAGCTATTGGGATTCCGACCTTAGGTATTTCAGGTAAACTCATTATTTTCCAATGTTGAATATCAAATTACCATACATGCTTAAAAAAAAATTACCTGTTTTTTAATTACGTAATGGGATCTATTCATAATTAATAATTATTTTAAAACTCATCTCATTTTAAGGAATATTAAAAAGTATGTATAGAATAACTTTTTATGGAACTTACAATACGATTGAATTGATATAAAACATTTGTTGCTTAAAAGAACACTTCGAAGACTTTCCATACAAACAGTTTTTGAATTAACTTATTATTAAACTTATTAGACTTATTATTATTACTTATAAGACTTATTATTATTATTAGACTTATTATTAAAATAAGATCAATACAAATTCAAAATAACACATGCGAATTCACTCTACCTATAAATATATTCAGCATAAAACGGTGCAGTAGCTAGTAGCTGTGCTTGCAAACCACATGCAGCCGTGTGTAGTCCGCCTAACTACATAATAAAATTCGTAGCCGCCTACGATTACGTGAACGTAGCAGGCGTAGCAGAGCCACACGTTTGTCTACTAAGCAAATTTTGAATTTGAATGCATAATTGTTTTATATTTTATTTAAGTAGAAAATATGATTTATTTCATAATAACAGATGACTAATAACAGAGGCCAAAAATTGTATCTAGCAAAATCTGAGGATTTAATACGAGTCTGCCAACGTTGGAGCATGAATGTTTTTAGTTATAACTATTTACTAGAATAAAAGTAGTTTAAGTGTGGACTCATGACTCAGTGACAACTGCGTAGGTTAACACAATTGGAAGGTAAACAATCCTAACTAGGTCAGTCTATGATGGGTGACCATTCTGGACATATCATTTAATCCGTATCTCGAAGTGTCGTAGGTCTCAGTTGCCATATCAACATATTTGGCAATCGTTAAGGGTGGTTTGTGTACTAAAAGTCTGATAGACATTGCCTAGTACTGTCGCGCAGATCTTATGGTAAAAGTTTAGGATAAAAAATTAAAAAATGAAATGAGTCTAAAAGTCGAGTAGACGTAAAGCCGACTACTACAAACTAATTTGGTAAAAAAGTTTTGGATGAAATAAAATAAATAGATATTTCAATCATGTAACCATATATGCTTAAAAACCAATACATTAGGAATATATACACAAGTCAGTCACCAAAAAAAACTGCTTATCATCAGATAACAAAGTTTTGGTTCTTTGCCGTAAAACATAATTATAAAAACTCCCTTAAGAATAAGCTCTCATAAACAGTCTCACCAGAGTCAATATTGTTCTTTTGTCAGGGAAATCCCCGCAAGGCATTACTTCACTGGGATTTACTGTGATATGGTGTAATTGAATCGACTAAAACCACGGTGCTCTATCACACGTTCCGGAAGCCGGAAAAATCTAGGGTGTCTCATTTACTTAAGGCAGACGTATCATAACACTGAACTAATAGAAAACGAACTTAAAAGATGTAATTATAGGTTAAAACGAACTGCGCCAAGCGATTTTGTCCGCAGTTGTAACCGACCGGTTATTGCGGCGCGAAGCTAGTAATAAATTAAAAAGATAGTCTAAATTACTTCTTATCTACCAGTAAAAGTCTCGTCAAAATCGGTTCAGCCTATTCAGAGATTAGCCGGAAGAAATACGAGTAGATAGATAAAAAAAGTCAAAATAAAAATATTTTTTCGATGTAAGTACCACACATTCTTTCGATGTATTTTGAATCAATCCATTTACTGAAAAATTACAAACAGAAGCTTTTATTTTATTTATTTCTATATAGGTTAAAGGTCTACTGTTCTATGAACGTGAAACTATTATCATTCATCTCGCACGGTGCAGACTTCTTCTTCCTTTTTCTTTCCTACTTTATTTACTGAACAAACCCACATGAAGTAACACCCAGATAATAATTTGTCCAGTAGCATCCGGATGATAATCCTCAAATATTTCACCATGACACCGCGGGAGGGCCACGCTTCGGCATGCATGGGCTGGCTCGACCGGAGTGATACCACGGCTTCACAGAAAACCGGTGTGAAACAGCGCCTGCGCTGTGTTTCACCGAGTGAGTGAGGATACCGGAGGCTCATAATCCAACCCTTCCCCTCATCCCCCTCACCATCCCTCAAGGTTGGTGACGCACTTGTGACGCCTCTGGTGTTACGGGTGTCAATGGGCGGCGGTAATCGCTTACCATCAGGCGATACGTCTGCTCGTTAGCCCATTTATTCCATAAAAAAAAATTGTCACGTTGTTGGAGCGACTCGTTGTCCAGGGACAAGTGGAAGGCAAACGGTGGCGCGGACGCTCACCTAAGCGTTGAACAGACCTCATCAGAGCTGCAACACAAACCTCCATCGTCCGGAGTTCCATAAACGCAATGAATTATAATAGATGGAGACACCTAGTATACCAGCAAAGGAGCCTCATTACCCGACAAAAATGGAGCATCGTCCACCACCACTGCCCTGTCAAGAATAAACGAAGAAAACAAAGAATAATTTGTGGGTCGCTACGGAGTGTTGTCTGATTTGGGGATCGAACCCATTACATTCAGTGCTTATTAAACCTTTATTTTAGTGCTTTTACGTAGCGCTCAAAATATAACTTAAGGAGTAAAATAATGGAGTCTGGCAACAAACGAATATTTGCTTTTTTATGTAATAGGGGCAAACGAGCAGACATATCGCCTGATAGTAAGCGATTACCGCCGTCCATATACACCCGCAACACAAGAGGCGTCACAAATGCGTTGCCGGTTTTTCGTTTTTCTTTTCATTACCTCAAACATGTTTTGAATATTCATAAAATGTTTTATTGCCAATAAAATTCACATAACTATATGTACATATACTTGGTCATATACGATTACATATCCCTGCAGGTACCTCTGACTGAATTTTATGACTAAGCCGTATAAAATTTTATTGACAGGGAAATTTCAGAAACGCTAAGTCGGCTAGTAAACTGTATGTTTTACATATTTAAGTGTTAAGCTGTGTAAATGAAATACTAGAATTAATATTTTTCTGAAATAAAAATCGATACCATCGATACTCGAGTGAAACTGATCTCAAGGAAAATCGATGTTAAATATTTTTTCTTTGCTTTTCACTGAGTGGGTTAGGTAATCAGAGCATAAATTCCCTCTCTTCCCCTAATTCTCCAGTTCCCCTAATTCTGACTGTTGTTTATCTAACTCGGTCTCTTGGCAATGATAGTGCATTACCTTTAGGTAACCTATTGATAATGCCTGCACTTAGAAACATACACTTCATCAAATATAATTAAAAAAAATACCGTGGAAGGGCCACGCTTCGGAATGAATGGGCTGACTCGACTGGAGTGATACCACGGCCTCACAGAAAACCAGTGTGGAACAGCGCTCGCGCTGTGTTTCAACGAGTGAGTGAGGGTACCGGAGGCACGTATCCCAACTTCACCCTCATCCCCCTCCCCATGCCTAAAAGACCGACAACGCACTTATGACGCTTTTAGTATTGCAGGTGTCCATGGGCGGAGGTAATCGCTTACCGTTAGTCGATACTTCTGCTCGTTTACTCCTATTCCATAAAAAAAATATGTAGAAAATTAAATATAGAATTGATTACCGGAATCACATCAACAGCTTTCAATAGTCCACTACTGGACATATGTCTATTGAAGGCTGCCATATATGCCTCTCTTTAGAAGCTGGTATGTATTTTTACCCAGTATTAGGATACTACAGATACATGTTATGATGAAACAGTAACAATGTCATTAAAAGTAATAACCAAGCTGAAAGCTATAACAGAGATCCCAAGCGAAATCAATTCCAGATAAAACGTTTTCAAATCTAATAAAGCGGTAAAGAATCTTATCTCCATTACAAATACAATACAAAAGTATTCAAGCAACAATAGTGTGTGTTTTCTAAGTATCTGTCAGAAGTTAGTAAAGACATTAAGATAAAAGGAGGGGTCAGGGCTCACTGTGCATAGCGTGACCCCTATAAAGGGACACATATTGTGGTAAGCGATAAAGGTTTGCGTGTTCGAATAGTACTATAGATTCTCACTTTATTATCGCTTCGTATATTTTCTAGCATCTTTCGCCTTTTACATCGACTTATTTTGCGCTATAATAATAATAATAACATACTACTACTACTTTATTAATCAGAGTATATCAGATTATTTTCAACGGTAACTTAAATAGTAGGAAATAGAAGTAGCGACTTTACTGCTCGAACGCAATCTCTTACAGGCACAATGTTTAACACTTTATAATACAATAATGTATCGTTAGCGCTATTGACCCTATATATATGACATTGGTGGCAATTCTGTTGTTATCAACACTAAACTAAAATTTACTAATTTTTTTTATTGGATTACCTAATTTAATCTCATCTGTTTCCACTCCTTATTTAGAAATCTCACATCTTAAATTTCACTATATTTAGTTCAGTACCAACTAAAAAATTATCAGAAATACACGCCTGTTTATTGTAAAAAAGTAAAATAATTTAGTCACCATAAATTTAGACAACTTCTTAGTCTAGTGCAACTTGTCAGGTTTTACGTCATATACTACACATTTTAAACGTACAAAACAAGAATAGAAAAAAGGAAAAATATGACCTAAATTAAGTAATTACCTATTTTTTTATTTAGATATCTTTATTGTATACATGCAAAATTACAAAGTTAAAACAGGGGATGAGTCACAAATACGCAAATGATACAATAGGCGGTCTTATCACTCACGGCGATCTCTTCCAGACAATCACAACACGGATTTTCGGTATCCAAAAACTTCTGGTAGCTCACATACAAGTAACACACCTAATCATCTACGTGAATGGTTAAAAATAAACAATCATGCACCAAAATAGCACTCACTTTCACATTACACACACTAATACACACATACTATGTAAGTATTCATATACATACATATAGACAATACACACATATATATATAT
>PKRV01000317.1:159949-188931 GCA_003709505.1 Hyphantria cunea
ATATATATATATATATACAGACTAAATATATTCTACTGAAAAGAGGATAGAAAAAATAGATGGAGATAAAAAAACAAAAAAAAATCTTAATAACAAATAACGGTCCTTCACTAGTTTTTTAAAATTGGGCAAAGTTTTTGCTTTTCGAATTGTCTGTCACAGTAAAAGACCTGCCTGCAAACTGAGTTCAATGTTTTGGCATCTTCAATATTAAATAATTTCGACTACGCCAAAGTAAATTTTACTTTTTCAAGTAATAAATAAGGTTAAATCTGTGGTTTAAATTTATTTGATACTGGATTGAACACAGTGTCAGCCAAGAAGCCAGATGTAAGATATTGAAAAATGAACTGTAAGCAAATAAATTTAGAGCATATGATCCAACAACAAAATTTAGAGAATTTTAGTTTAGTGATGACAACAGAATTTCCACTAATGTTATAAAAGTGATAGAAAAAGATATAGATAATGAACTGTATTCAAATATATTATTTATTACTAACTTCTGCTAAAAAATGTTTTTTTCTAGCTATTGATACGATCAGTATAGCATCAAATAAAATAAAACAAATAGTAAAAGGTTTAGTATAGTAAACGGCAGCTCTTTAAAAAATCTAATTCTTAACTAAATTCGTCGAAACTAAAAAAAATACAATCCTAATCTCTAGTATCCCATAGTAAGGGTCAAAACTTTTCAATATTTGGATAAAGATAAGCTGAACCGACCTTTGTTACAACAAAACCCTTTTTAGTTTATATTTTATCTTTGTTCTAAATACAAAGTTTTCTATTATTTTAAAAAACCATTTGTTTGTATATCAAACATGTGGAAATAAAAGTCTACGTTTGGTTTTGAGATATCATCAACTTGATCGTAGCCATTTTCCAATGGTATGTATAAAATCACAAAGAATTTCGGCTGGCTACCTTCATGTTTGGTTGCTTGCTTAGTGCCGACCTACCTTAGGAATGTTAATACGTTTATTAAAAATTCAGACAATAATAAATTGGAGTAAAGACAACTATAGCTAGGGCGCTTGAAACCGAAAGTCTGGTAATGCTTGTTGCTAATAATAGAATAGGCAAAAAATACAGGATAGACGTATATAGATGATAGCTTTACCAACGGCTGTAGTGCCTGGAATAACATTTCATGTTCTCACACATCACACTTGTTGAGGTACACACTTGTATACTGCATCGCTACATAACTATATGTTTCCAAAGTAAACAACAAAGAGATTGTGCAGGAACTATACGTTAACTATAAATCACTACTAATTATTTTGCAATAGTTAGGTTCTAACGGGTTTTAGGCGCAGTTCTACATTCTCATTACACCTACAACTAACTTACACTCACCCTTTGACACACACCCATTCATCTTTGCACTTAACACACCCAGAGGACCACTACATACATTATCTTAGCTAAATAAATTTAAATTTAACTATATACTGGACTATGTTATAAACTACAGTTAATGTACATGACTGACAGGTAGAGGCGCCGCATGGTGAAGCACAGTTTCCCAGCCTAGTTCAGCAGCGGAGGCTAATAGGACCCAATTGGTACATTGTAATCATGCATTTTTACGATCTTATAAAACTTGTTAATTTGTTAACGCCTTTTATGGATCAATAAATATTGTTATTATAAAGAAAAAATAATAAATAAAGCAATGGAGCAAAGTGCAGAAGTTTCTGTATAAATAAGTGAAACAGTGAAAGGAAACACGATAATGTACAGTTAAAATGAAAATATTCTGAAATATCTAGTCCCAAACTAAGCAGAGCTTATATTATGGGTACTAGACAACTGATATGAATACATAAATACTTTTTTTTGTAAATACATACATATTAGACATAGAAAACACCCGGACTCCAAAACAAATATTTGCAGATCATACCTCATGAACAACAGTCGCATTCACTACCACTACGCCACCGAGACAGTCAAACTGTAATAAATGAATGATGACACAAATTATACGAGGCGAAAGGAAAGCCGTGTATCGTGCCGTCTTTAAGCATGTGTATTTCTAACTGTTGATGAGAGCCTTTAGAGAGCCTTTAAGTATGTTACTTTTCAATAAAAGTATACTCTACAAAGTATAATATTTTGCTGCCTGTTTTTTATTAAATTGATTTTACATCATTAAATTCTTATCATGCTTTTGCACATTGCACACCACTAATTGTAAGTTACATCATGGGTATATTTTTCCTTTACCCTTTTGAGTTTCAATATACTCATAATAATTAGATTGATATACGTAGTCTCATCGACTTCAGAGGTTCTACCTATTGACTCACTGAAGACGTTACTGTGTTCTGAAATTTAAGACTATGGCCATTTTTTGTTTAGATTCAAAAATAAAATACGTCCTTCTAAATAAAATAGGTTTTACAATTTCCTATGTAAAAAAACTCAATTTTACTTTTATTAGGATATGTGTGTTGCTAGAAAACAAACATTATTAATAACAGTCAAATCAACAACCTCCTTTTGTTTAAAATCACTCAAAGGAAGACAATTTCTTTATTTGAAATGAAAATATTTTTACTCAATTGATCTTGTATCTTAAAGTATTGTATAGAGCATGTAATTTATACAGCCTAGATTTTCTTTATATTTTAACAACTCTTATGAAAAATATGATCTATGAAAATAAACTTCAATCATCAATCAATTATACTAATTAAGTTAACCACTTGAAGCCAATGTGCTGACGTTCGATTAAATTGGATCGGTTTTAATAGATTTCTGACTAAAGATAAAATAGAGGATTACTATAGAATATGCCTACTATAGAATATAAATACCTTCTACTCAAAAAGCTGCTTCATAAAAATTAAACCGAAAATATAAAATACAAATGCATTTCATCTGTATACATCTCTTTCATAAAGATTCATACATCTTGTAAAAGTCGCTGACTAAGTTTTTACTTTATTGCTTTAATTACGTACCAATTGAAGGTTAAAGTATTCTCACTGTATGTTTTATGACCCTATAAGACAACGCTGTCTTATAAAGTTTTCTGGTTTTTTTATGTTGTAATTAGGTTAATTAAATAGCTCAGCAGATAATAACACTCAATACCGTTCTTTGGATGTATACGAAAATAAGATCATCACTTTATGGTAATTAGAAAATTTAATTATTTCAAGGTAAAAATTAACACAGTCCCCCTAATTTTTCAAGTTAATTAACTAAAGCGACAGCATGACATCAGTCATCACCTTATTTCTACATTTTATTCTCAAAAGAACGAATTCTATTTCGTTCAACCTAGAAGGTATACACTATATACACTTTTTAAATTTATCATCAAGGGTGGATGATGGTCTTTAAGCATTCTAGGTTCTACTGCTTTCTTTAAGGGCCAAACATTTCACATCGATAGATGTTGCTTGCACAACAATAAAGTATTATTTTTAAAAAAGCTACTTAAGTGAAGATAGATTATTAGATTAAGGACAATATCATGAATTTATTAGAATATTCCTTCTGTGTTTCCTATGGAGAAAAAGAGGCAAGACTCCATAAAGCTCTTCATCAAGATTTTTATAACGGTCAAAACCTGGAACTCACTACCAGCGCACGTGTTTCCTTCCCACCATGATCCCGAGTCCTTTAAGCGGGGCGTGAAAAATTATCCCACCAGGCCGCTATAGTGCACCATATAGGGTCACCATGGTGCATTGTCCTTTTTCGCATTGAGGTTGGTGACCACCACTCTTGGATTCTGTTCATGTTTCCCATCACGCAGGGCAGTCATTTTGGCAATTATTACGCAAAAAAAATTTGCAAACTTCAATTGGATGGTATAGTAGCTTATGCTGACGCAACGTGACTTTTTACTGCACCAGAGTGCTTTGGATTAAAACCTCACATGGAATAACACTGCGTGATCTACAAATTGTTGTTCTGACTATTCTTTGGATCTGTTTCATGTATCTGTATAAAGACTTTCGCATCACAAGAATGAATGTATTCCCAAATGCGGGAGTTTTCTGTAATTTTTTTATTGAAATATGAGAACAGTGTGACGAATGCAGGGTAATTTAAAAAACTGAAAAAACAGTGCGGAGAACTTTAACCCCAGATGTTTGGTTTAAAACTTGCGCACTAAATGAAGACATGTTATTATCTATGAAAAATATTATAATGAATGCCAACAGCAGTCATAGTTATTACGCTAGGTTCAGAATTCGATTTATTCCGCAATTAAATAAGCAAACCATTATAGCAATCCAATATCCAGAATCGTATAGTTAATCCCTTCAGTCAATTATCGACGGTTGGAAAGGACCCGAAGGGATAAAGTGGAAAACAAACGCAGGTTAAGATTCCCGGGCAAGCTGTATTTTGTCTCTGAAGTTATTTTATGTTTAATATTAGATGTTCTTATATTAATGATTATTCTGTGTTGTTCTTAATAAGTTTTATTCTAAACGAAATGTCTAATATTGTTAGATAATAAAGGAATATTATTTTGTTTGTATACTTTATGGACTAAAACTTATATAGAACTAGTTCACCCACCCAATCATGCTCGGCTTCTATTGGCTTAAAGATAATTTTAACTATCTTTTTTCTTTTTTTTATGTTATAGGGAGCAAACGAGCAGACGTATCGCCTGATGGTATATGATTACCGCCGCCTATGGACACCCGCAACACCAGGGGCGTCACAAGTGCGCTTGGGGCATGGGAAGGGGGATTAGGGGAAGGGTTGGATTATGGGCCCCCGGTGTTGTCGCTCACTCAGTGAAACACAGCGCAGGCTTAGTTTAGTCACGTCAGTAAAACACACATTATAAAAAAACCGGCCGAGTGCGAGTCGGACTAGCGCACTGATGGTTTCGTATATACCTGTATGGATATATATTATATGATGACAAAAAAATTATGCTTTTCTTAGTTTTTCCTTTATATGTTTTCTTTTGGGGTGTGNAGGGATCGCATTAGAAACGAGGTGATCCGACAAAGAACCAGGGTCATCGACGTAGCCCACAGGATTAGCAAGCTGAAGTGGCAGTGGGCTGGCCACATTTGCCGAAGAACCGATAACCGTTGGGGTAAACGAGTTCTTGAGTGGAGACCGCGTCTCGGCAAACGTAGTGTAGGACGTCCACAAGCCAGGTAGAGCGATGATTTGCGCAAGACGGCTGGCAGGAGCTGGATGCGAGATGCCATAGATCGAACTAAGTGGCGTGAAATTGGAGAGGCCTATGTCCAGCAGTGGACTGCGATGGGCTGATGATATATTTCTTTTTATGAAATACTCTGACCTTTTGCACAATTTATGATATAACAAGAAACTATACTAACTATACTTAATTATGCTATATAAACTTTACTATTCCTATTTTTCTGTATGTATATAACTTAATATTTACTGTCAGTTAGCAGATCAGGCTGCCTTGTATAGGCCTCCTCAAGACCCCTCCATAATTGCCTATCTAGATTTGCCGGTTGGAGAAGGCACTGCCTTCTCCAACCGTTTGGCAAATCTTCTTCCCATCTTTTTTTCTGCCTTCCTCTACATCTTTATCCTTTCCCTGGGTACCAATCTGTAACTTTTTTGGTCCACTTTCCTGTTGTTGATCTCATCATGTGACCAGTCCATTTCTTTTTCAAGGTAAATATTTTAACAGTAGCATCTGCTACTTTAGTGCTTTGGTTTTAGTGTTCCATTCAACCTTAGTCCCAACGTACTTCTTTCCATTCGTATTTAGCATACACCTAGTTTGTGCTCAGTTTTCTGTATTAGTGTTCAGGTCTGGCAGCCGTAGGTGAGACATGGAAGCATACAAGTGTTGTAGACGATTTTCTTTTCCGGCGTAGGTACAGATTTATTTTTCATGATTTCCCTGAGGGACTGGTATCTTTGCTAGGTATTATTTACTCTTTTTTCTACTTATTTAATTGATAGGTCTTCTACAAATATGACTTGATCCAGGTAAATATACTCTTTTACGTATTCGATCTCTTCGTCATCGTCTACACCTATTTTGACTTAGGTCTAGTTTCTCATAAATTTTGTTTTATTGGTATTCATCGTTAAGCCTGCCTTTTTAATTTCATCTGATAGTTGTAACTTTGTCTTCATTGCAATAGGATCTTCTGCAAACAAGATAAGGTCACCTGTGAATCTCAGGTGGTGCGGTTTTCCCCCGTTTATTTGAATACCGAAAGTTTCCCAATTGAGTTTCCTAAATATATTTTCTAAAACTGCATCGAATATTTTTGGTGACAGCGGGTCACCCTGTCTTGCACCCTTCTGTATTATAAATTGATTTCCAATGTTTTTAAGTTGTAATTTTGCTGTGCTGTTAACTTATATGTTCTTGATGATTGAATGAATTTACTTTCCACTCATTAGTTTTTTAAAGGATCCCATGTGTAATTATGTTTCAAGGAGTCAAATATCTTATTATAGTTAACAATGGAAGGGTAGTACGGCCAGTCGTATTCGTTGCATTTTTAACAATTTGCTTGGCAGTATGTATAACATCGATTGTTGAAAAATCTAAACGGAAGTCCGCTTATTTTTTGGGTTGATTGCTGTCTAATTTTTAAGTCAAGCGGTGTAATAAACACTTGCTGAACACTTTATATAAGTTCCGCATCAAGCTGATTGGTCTATATTTGTTAATTTCATTTTTATCTCCTTTTATATGTAAAAGAATTATTGTTGACGATGTCCATTGGGAAGGAATTTGTACAGTTTACAAAATTTCATTGCATACTCGTATATGTGTAAAAAGTTGTATTATGTCTTGCATGGTCAGTTTTAGCAATTCGTTAGTTATCATATCGTCTTTAATATCCATGTCAAATATTCTTTAAGTTGTTTTAAAGCTCTTTTAAACCTCCGGTTTAGTTTATTTGATCCCTAATTATATTAAATCGATTAGTTTTTCTGTGGCTACTAATGGAATTTAAAATTTCTTTACTGATCTTAGGTATTTTTGTACAATGTTTTTTATCACTTCTTTTCTTTGGTTTATTTTTGCTCTGGCTTCGTCACCAGGTTTGTCACTTTTATCTCTTATTTTAAGTTTATTTATTTTTAATAGAGTTTCTTCTAAGATGTAGTATTTTTCTTGAAAATTGTTTTGTTTCTATATCAAGTTTTAGTTCATTAAGATTTTGTTCCGATATATGGGTTATAAGCCGACAATTTGTTCTATAAAATTTGCTTCTTTGTATTTTTAACTCTTTGCATGCTATTGTTCCTCTTGTTATTCTGTGATCAGAATTCAAATTTAGATTTGAGACCACGCTGACGTTGCTAAAAATTTTTGGCATATTGGTAATTATAAAATCTTTATAATTTCTATCTTTACCAGTTGGACACATCCAGGTCCATTTTCTGTCTTGTTTTTTTTTGGAAAAAAGCGTTCATTACTCTCAAATTCTACTCAAAATAAAAAATTATCTTACGTTGCTCATTGTCCGTTCTTTTCCCCTGGCCATATTTATCTATGATGAATTCTCCTTCATCTGATTTGGAGCCTATTTGACCATTAAAGTCCCCCATCAATAATATGTTCCTATTTAGCTTCTGCATTGTCTTAGTGACTAGATCTAGCCCTAGACTATTATAAAATATATCCTTTTCCTTTTCCGTTGCTTGATCTGTTGGGGCATATATTTGCAGTATTGAGAACGGGTTTCTGAAGCTAGTTAAATTAATATTTAAGATTCCTATTCTATCCGATATACCATCAAATTCTTCTATGTATTGTTTAAAGTCTTTCTTAACTAAAAATCCTATTGCAATTTTTCCTTGAATTTCTCCTTTGTATACAAAATCTTTGAATTATTTTATTTCTTCATCAGGTCTTCTAACTTCACAAAGTCCAAGTATGTCCCATCTAATATCTTTCAATGATTCTTTTAGTTCAATTAGTCTTTGCTATTTGTATTTTGTTCAGATTGCTTTTTTTTGTTTTGGGTAGGTGTGGGAGTTTTTGAAGGTAGTAGTCTGTCACCCTTACGGAGACCAGCCGGGTTGGGGTTGTTCCGCTTTCAGTAACAGATATTAAATTGCTAGTTAGTTTAATTTATTGTGGTTGAATTTGAATTTGATCTAGCTCGCATCAAGTCATAGTTATTTGTTCGATGTGTATTGCTGCTTGTAGCCATATTTATTTGTTTTTTAGGGTTTGTTTGTATTCCAGAAAATATAGATTCCTCTCTTTTTCTGCGTCACCTTCCATTACCACCAGCCTATCACATTTTATATATGCAAATTTTCTCTCTGTTCTCTCTTCCTTTAGTTATTCCTGTAGTAATTTACGTTTTTCTAATACAGCTTTCGGAAAGTCTTCTACTATGTAAACGTTTTTAGTCTCTTTTTGTTCTTTAAAATATCTACTTTTTTCCAATAGTTTGTAAACGAGATCAACAGAGGCCGGCAGAGAGATTTATCTTTATTTTTTGTTTCGAATTCTGTAAATGTTCTGGATATCGCTATCATTCACTAATTCATTCATTGGAAATTTAAAAACTTAAAATTTAATTTAAATGTAATTTTTCTTCTATTTTTTGAAGTAGACTGTTTTTATTTCTTGTAGTTTACAAATTCATTTAAAATTTAATACTTTCAAAAAATATTTGAAACTGTTGTACCTACCATTTTCATAGTGGTTTAATTATTGAAATGAAAAAGCATAGTAAAGATACTTGCAACGGAACGTTTAAGTTGTCTGGTTGGTAGTACTGTTTAATATTCACTAGAACGAGTGGTTCGCTGTTTTTGACAGCAAACTTCAAATTGTGATGCACTTGAACCAATATTTTTGTTCTCTTTTCCATTTTTAATGTTTATTTGTAAATACGATATCGTTGCACAGCACTTTTAAGTTAACAGTTTTTGGCCTTTTGACGTGATTTTACGGTAATAATCTGTTTAATTAACACTATTTTCACGGCAGAATTTGCAATGATGTTTACTGATAGGTGACCGGAACCGGAGCTCGGGACCGGAACCGGAAGACGTTGCTTCCTACCAAATTTAAAGATTCTGAGTTCACGAAAAAACTCTGTAGGTTTTGATTCCCTTGCGAGTGTCGAAAATAGCAGCATAAATAACTTATTATATGATATAACTGAAAATGTTTACTTTACGCAATTGTTCCTTTATTTGTATTATAAGAAATTGCTTTTTTAACCAAATTTCAAGATTCTGAGTTCACGGGAAGTGCCCTGTAGGTTTAGATTCCTTTGCAAGTGTTTAACAGCATTAACTGCTGTATTGATCGGCTTAGTAGTTTGATATTTTCACAATTTCAAGGGACTATAGACCTGAGTATTTGATATAAATTTCAACTTGATACCTCCACACGTTCTTGAGAAAGAGAGTCTTGAGAGACATACAGATGGACAACAAAATGTTCCTATAAGGGTTCCGTTTCTTTACTTTGAGGTACCGAACCCTAAAAAGAGTGCATCATGAGGAATAACGTGACACGAGAATCTTTTATATATAAAAGGCAACCGTTACTGACTGATCCTTCAATGCACAGCTCAAACCACTGAACGGATTGCGCTTAAAATTGGCACACATACAGTTATTATGATGTGGGCGTGCGCTAAGAAAACATTTTTCAAAGGTCAACCCCCTAAAGGGGTGAAATAGGGGTTGAGTTTAGAAGTTTGTATGGAGCACCAAGATAACGTAAAATCAACCTTCTAAAAGGGTAAAATGGGATAACAAAGTCTAAAGCATAATGGGATTTTTTTAAAGGTTTTTGACAGCTGGTTATGAAAACGACATCGGTTTTAAATTTTAACAATGCGGACATCAAAAATCATGAACTATCATCATCATTATAATAAATTATTAGCATGCCCACCCTACTAGTCTCTTTGTTTGATAGAGTAAAAAAGTATCTTTATTCCAACCTTAAGCAGTCAAATTGAAAAGTTTCATCTAAATCGGTCCAGCCGTTTTCCCATAATGCGCGTTCGAACGAAAACATACAAACAACAACCTTCTTCTGTGCACCATATGTGCGTTCAAATTGTTGGCGATTGGTGAAAGTACAATAAAATAAAAAATAAAAGTACAATACATTTTCTGGGACTGCCAATAGAAGTCAATAGAAGTGAAAGCTAAGTTACTTGTGAATAATATCGTCGAGGACGCGTGTGGTGACGACCCTTTTCCTTCACCCAAAAAGTAGACATATGTACACAGTATACATACAGCTCATGGAAAGCGGTCGGTGACGATGACGCGAATTCCAGGATTTCTGTTCACTCTACAAGTGATCAATGCACCTAAAGAATTTCACTTCAAAAACTATACAATTTATATAAAATTCAAAGACCCATGTACCCATTAAAATTAATACAATAACATACAATAACACATAACTAGAAACCGTAAATACATTCTAACCGTAAAAGGAAGACGGAGAGACTGCGCTGGACCATAAGCCTGGAATGCTAAGGTGGAACGCACATGCACAAGCTCTACACAGGCTTGGCAGGCACGGCTCGATATACAGGGCTGTGCCAGCTAACGTGCTGTCGGTGCCGTTCTGTTGAGCGTCAAACCTTGGATAGGGAGGACCAACTGTGTTACCGACTGATTGACTCAGACACTCACCAGGCACGGTTGCTTCAGTAAGTATCAAAATTGAATAGGACAGGAGGCTACAGCACAAAGCTACGGGTCTGAACGGGACTCTGCTCAGCAGCAGCAGCACACTGGTGGGCTGCTATGCGTGAGAATATGAGTGCCGAGTCCTGGATGGCTCGCAGATCGAACGAAACCTGTCATCGCCAGCATTGATTGCGGCAATGCTGGCGGTGGTGAGTGATGAGAAGCCGCAGTCTTCTGCGAGTTATGCTGCAAAAGAAATTCGCAGAACGTGATCGGGAAAGAGTCGATCCCGCTCCATGGCGGTGACGAAGAGAACGCGGTAGAGGTCGCTAACAGCCACATCTTAGGTGGATACAGCCGCTCCAAACGACTCGGGACAGGCGTGGCCTGGGGGGTATCGTCTAAGACGGGTCGGTGTTCCGTCTCTTACTGTATAGAAAGGTTTGAGAGTGTCCCGCTCCAGAGGTAATAACACCCCGGGTACCTCAGTCGTGAGGTACGGCAGGGGGGAATTCCAGAAGCCACCGAGGCGTTCTTGGAGCTCTTTCGACTACCGAGGTAGACTGCCGCGCTGTAGTGGGTAGACCGGTACTTTGGGAGTTCTACACATGTCCTTTCCCTTCGTCCCTTCATGAAGGATATAGTGGGAAAAGCATTCGCCGTGTAAAAAAAGGTATAACATTAGACATATTAATTGAAAGGCACACCTTAATCTTATTAAAAATAAATTATCTCGATCTAAATACGCTCTATTTTAATTTAAATAGCCTTAAGCTTGTTCTACGCGTGTGTAACATAACTGGAGTATTCCAGTTATGTTCTTACGAAATTTAAAACACCCTCAATTATGAACTAGAATCAGGCTAATAGTCAAAGCTTTATATAGAAATATGGTGGAAGCCACAAATTTAACTAGTTGTGCGCAAGGAGAAACTGTGTACGTAACACAAATTCCTTTGACTACAAACGATTTTCCGTTTCAATTTAAGCGATTGTATTTTCTTCTTAAAGTTTACTTCGCGATGACACCAAACAAGCCTCAAGAATAATAAAAATAATCAAATTTGTTGCGATAGATTTAAGAGCAAACTACTTATCTTATGGCCAGTTCTACGTAACTTGCTCACGAGTAAGCCTAGTGTAAGTTTAGTTGTTTTGGCACCTTAGTAAAGAATATAGTCTATAAAGTTTTATAGTGTGTTTCTATTTATTGTGTTTGACTTTCATTCCTTCACTGTAAATCAAACCCAACGCGAGAGAAGCCGCGTATTTGTATAAAATTGATGCGATGTCATATTTTAGTGCTGAAACATAGAGTAATAGCAAAATTATGTTACCTGTTAAATATTCAAATTCTAATACATTTATGAACTTAAGACACTAATTAACATTTGTGAACGTTAAATTGAAGCCACAGATAAAAATCATAGCTCGACACTAACACACGCCAAAGATACTCGTATACTGTATTGTCAAAGTTAATTAGGTGAAAACATCTAAATCCACTGCCTGTCTTTGTACTCGTAGATCTATGACTGCCAGTTTCCAAAATACATAGAGCTGTATACGAAAGAAACTCATGGCCACTCCTTTTAAAAGTCAGATATAAAATAAGACTTGAACTAAAGCGTATTACAAAAATAAATGAGAAATAGATTCAAAAGTAAATTAAAATAGAACTAGAGATTGGAAATTAGAGCTAAAGTCGATTAATTGATCCCCTTTGGTCACTGAAAGTTAGTGGTTTACAAATACCTTCATATTAAGTTTTAAGCATAACTTCAGTCGGCACGTCCATAAATCCATATAAAAAGATAGTTGTGTTGTTGAAAATAAGTACGTTATTATATAATTAACAAGCTTTACCCTACCACGCTTCGCTGTAGCACAGTTTAAAGTATTGATGTAAAATAGAGAACCACATATCGCAAAAAACATTTTTGGAAGCGTTGTATATCGTATCAAAAGAGCTCCAACTGTCAAGATATTTTTAATTTTTAAACGTACTATTATCTTAACTTTTTATAAAGATTAGTTGTTTAGTAAACTATGGTTAGATTTTAAATTATTTGCTTTAATGAATTTAATAATTGTGTCAAAACTTCAATATTTATAGGTCGCCAAAGAATAATTGCTCATTTCTGAGTGTTGTTGCAGAAATGGTACTAAGATGTTATGAATATATAACGGGAAAAGATACCCACGCATCGTCTAATGGAAGTACAGCAATAAAGACTGCTCTGCGACATAAGGGAAGAAGCGCAGGGGTCTGAATTATATCCTAATAACTCCCTCGTTGGGTACGAAATAGTTTCGAGCTAAATTGAAACTGGAGGAGTTGAAAGTAAGTTATTTAATATCTTCACTTTAACTAGCTTTGATGTTAGATATAAAACGTGACATTGAAATTTAAGCCCTGTCTTTAGCGTTGGAAACTAAGGAATGGGTTAGACATGAACGCATGTTTTGTATGATTACTTGTAAGGAGTCATAGTAATGATTTGGATGTCATCATCTCTAGAGATCTTTTGGTGGTTAAAATGTTTACCCATTGCATTACCCTTACTTATTTTTACCAAATTTTTTTCAGTAGTATATATATATATATATATATATATATACTACTGANATTCGTGACTTTGAGGAAAGAAATAATAAATTACTGGTCAACTATAAAAAAATAACAACAGTCTACGTCCAATAGTAGATTGCAATGAGCACATATCATGATTATCATTATCCATCCAAGTCCTTTTAAGATGGAGTGAAGTAGTTTATTCTTGTTCACGGAATGGAATCCTCATGGATGTCTTTCACAAATTGGAGTGTACTAAAGGGGTCTTCCGGACTCCTACCGATTAAAAACGACCCAGATGTTCCTCTGTTTGTTAAGAGTAAGAATTCTGGAGACGCGAGATTCGCAATGGCATTCTTCATAGGCTAGTATCTATTTAGACTAATAATTCACGGTATAAAGCAACTTTGGACGCTGTTGATGAGTAACAAACATTACCCATAACTTACACAAAATGGGTGTATTTATCCCAGAATAATTTTATTTATAGTTTTTGACATTTATAACTAATATATTTATTTGTTTTGCAATCGTGTTGCAACAAAATTATTTCAGGTGTCACAAACCGAATAGCATTTCTCGTGTTTCGTTCACAATGTGCCATTACAAATCTCTGTCGCACAGCCCTAACACTCTCTTATGTTATGTAATACATTCTTGGTAAATGGCACCCGAAAGTCGCTTAACTTAAGGGCTCTAGCAATTAGGCTAATTGTCTTTATTATAGCGTTCAACGCTTTTATCAAAATGTGACATATTAACGGTAATGGGCGCAGAGATGGTGGTAAAATTGTGACAACATTTTCCAAAGAAACATTTTTACTTTTTAATCATACCAATTTTACAATCAAGAATGATGTTGTATGGTAATGCTTAACTTAAAATAAATGCTAACAATCTTTGTACTTTCTTCTTTGATTTAAATTTCAAACAAAAGTTGTTGAAGTTTGAAAAAAGTAATTGAAAGAGAAATTAAGTAAGACTCTGTAATAAAACATCGATAATAACAATAGACTGAACTGGTTCGGACTTTCAGGTGCAGCAATTTCTAATTACATGTAGGCATGTCAATCTGCTCGAGCTATTATTTCTCTACAGTTCAAATTTACCTAAATAATATATATTAACATCTCTTTATTTTTCTTGCCTATATTTTTTATTTAACTTTCCTTTAAATATACCTACTCCCAGTACGATAAAGGCAAATTGCCCCCTCTAAAGTAATAACCAACGTTTAAGTAGCTTAAAAAAAAGTTAAAGTTTAAAACACCTTTGTACCATATGGTATATATATATATATACGTGATACGAAATAATATAAATATACTTGTACTGTCGCTTAACAAAGACTTTAATAAAATAATCAGAATTAATTTACATTTTGTACAAGAAACATGTACACTGAAAATCTGTGGGTGTAATCATTTTTAACGTTGCTATTTTCAGGACGTTTGTAATTTTTTTTTACAATGAGGTTCTTTAAAATCACAGTACTAAGCTTAACCAAGTAGTAGCTATGTTTAGAATTAGTGTAATTTCAAAGAGAAGCCAGAGATAAAGAATGTGTTCAATTATTTGTTCATTACTCTACTTCGGGGAAGCCAAAACGAAGGGTAATAATTTTGTGTGTATATGTATGTTCCACCATAGTACCTAATGTACTAAACCGATTTTAAAAAACTAGGTTTCAAAAGATTCATAATAATGAAATGTTTTTATGTAGCCGAATTATAGTTTTTAAACTTTTATATTACTACAAAGTAAAGAACAACATTTTTCAACATTTTGACAATCAGAAACGAGATGATCCGTCAAAGAACCAGGGTCATCGACGTAGCCCTCAGGGTTAGCAAGCTGAAGTGGCAGTGGGCTGGCCACATTTGCCGAAGAACCGATAACCGTTGGGGTTAACGAGTTCTTGAGTGGAGACCGCGTCTCGGCAAACGTAGTGTAGGATGTCCACAGGCCAGGTGGAGCGATAATTTGCGCAAGACGGCTGGCATGAGCTGGATGCGAAAAGCCATAGATCGAACTAAGTGGTGTGAAATTGGAGAGGCCTATGTCCAGCAGTGGACTGCGATAGGCTGATGATGAAGAATTGTTAATTTTCGATTTGTTTTTTATTATATTATATTTTCTAATTAGTCTCCAAGGGCCATCACCACAAAGAAGCTTAACTATTTTAGTTAAACACTTTCCTTTCTGTTTATTTTCTCAAACTCCTTAAGCTGACTGTAAAGACCAAAGTCACTGGATTTTACTGTCTCCAAAGTATCCCGTTATCATGTATAAAACAAACTATGCAAGAAATGCTACTTCTACCTTTTTAGTATTAAAAATCATTCAATTTTCTATTTTCAGAAATCTAGGTAACTTGCTATAAAAGGGATCCACTTAAAATGATTTCACTTTTCCCCATTTCTATGGTAAGCAACTTCTCCAGCTAACGATAACATTAAAATTATGCAATTACTGGTGGTGTCGAGAGACACACTTAAACTTAACGATGCCGTCGTGAAATAGGGGCACTACGTCAAACTAGAGTATTTCAAAAATGGACTATTGAAATGAAGGCTTTATATTTTTAAGCCTATCTACTTGTATATTGCGGAACGAATATTATTTTGTATCGAATAATAGGAAGCTGCAGAGCAGAATACCTATGCGTGTCTTATTAAATAACTTAAACTTACGATTGTACGTATCTGCTACTGTCACGGCATGTCCTGGTTCGATTCTTACTGTGCTTCAATACTGAGCAGAAGGTTTGAAATATGTTGGATATGTTAAATAAATTTGTTTTATCCCTCACCGGCCGACGCTGCATGTGCCCTTATCGTTTTTTACCTAACTTTAATCCAAAGTCGGTTGGTTTTAGTGTTTGATATGTATAATATGTACGTATTTACAAAAGTATTATATCAGTTTATCTACTTTTCGTAGTTCGGGCTCTGTTTGGCTTAAAGTCCGATGGCGTTGTGTGTCAGGTATCTAAATGTATATAAAAAATATCAATGTGGACGAAAACTCTGTCCTTTCAGAATAAGGTGCAAATGCAATCTGCCTTATTTAGTTATTACATCTCGGCTAAATGATTTGCAAAACTAATTGACCTAACAAATAAATGCCTTTGAGGCTTAATAAATAAGAAATGAAGCAAATATTTCACAAGAATATAAATAGGTACCAATTCTTAGCATACCATAATTAGTTTACTAACAGAATACTGAACAGCTAATTTTCACAAGAAAGCCATTGGCAAAGTCAAACCGTTCGTTCAAAACGACCCGTCTAAGAAAATCTTAATTCCTGCGATGCTTTATATTCAAACTACAATTGATTTAATTTTGCGATTTTAAGTCAGGTAGGCGAAGTTTTCAAAGCTACGTATATAAATACAGATTTATAGGAATATTTGTGTAATAAACACATTTTAAGTTTTCTTAACTAAGAGCAGTAACGCATCATTAAATAATACTACAGTCTTAAAATACTGCTACTTACTAACTAAATACTTTCAAATAAATATACTTGAAAACAAATTTGGAATAGCTCTATAAAATGATGATGTTGATCATGATGAAGACGGAATAAAATAATATTCAATTCAGCAACAATATAGAAATAACTTATAACTTAAGTAACGTAACTCATAATTGTAGAGCTTACAAATCATAACACGCTAGCATTTAGCTGTACTGATTCTACTGTGTATTTGATGACAAACGAGTTGCATTATTGCACATATTAATACTCTAGCCGATAATAACAAAGATCGAGGTTAGAACAACCTTCCAAATTAAATTAAATGGTTAAACATAAAAAGACTGAGAAGTAATTCAAATAACAGAGATATAAAGTCTTCACAAAAAATCATTTTTCTAGTTTACATATAAAACCGACTGTGCTTCCCGTGTTTATTAAAAAAGCATTTTTTCGCCAACTTATCATTTAGATATAAAATTTACTTAAACTAAATAGAAACCTTTAGTGTAAATCTTCATCTGCGGCTAATAAAGCATTGAAGGACTTCTAAAATGTTTTTGTATTTTAACGGGTGTGAACTTTTAGAACATAATTAGGTACTCAAAACTGGCTTCACTGCACTTAGTTGGTATTCGTTGCAAACTCTGGAAAACTAAACTTGATACAATTAATACGTGAACAAGATCTTTATGTTTTTGTGAAAGAATTAGATGTGTGTGATTAATAACTCAATCAAATAAAATTGTCTCCCCAGCAAAATGATTGAACACTTTATTACTGGCTCCAAGTTCTTGGATATTCAATTCTCATTCCAAGTTTTTACATTAGAATTTCAGATCGAAGACATTTCTGTTTATTTAATGCTCAATTCGGAATTGTAATTGAGAATTGGTATGAAGCTGTTCGTCAATCAATACTTCACCATTCAAGATAATTATTGAGATATTTAAAATGTTTAAAGATATCTTCAGGCAGTTGAGTTAATTTGCATTTTAGAAAGGGTGTGAAATAAAATATCTGATTTCAGACAGACTTAATTTGTAATTTTGCTAGCTGTAATTGATGTATCATTTCTTCGGATCGTTTTATTTTGATTTCAAATTAGGTTGCCAAAAAGTCTTGTAGTACTACTTTTTGCCTATTAATTAGCATCAGACAAATTAACTGAAGCGACCTACTGTTAATATTAAGATTTATTTTTTTACTTTTTCCATTTTTAAGTTTCATTGATTTAAAAAGCTTTCTAAGAGAGCGGTGTATACAACACAATCGTTATGCAACGGCTGTCGGCAATTGAAATTCAAGTTATATTAGAAACGTCGGGTTGCTGTACGGTCCAATAAATATTATTTATTAATTCGTTTGTATTATTCATATTTTTAATTTATTTTGTGTTATTTAAAATATGCTCGCCATTTATAAAAGAAATGGTTTACTGATAAGCTATAACAAAAAATCTAAGTATTACAAATTATAAATAAAAATTTTAAAAAATTGACATGAGTTTGACTTTAAAAATATTTCAAATACAAATGAACAAACAGAACAAGTTAAATGAAACCGTTTAACCGCTTAATAAGTTAATCCCCAGTTAATTCTCAACCAGAAAGTAACCTATCCATTAGGTATAAACTTTATTATGTAACCAATATTTAGCCTACAAACATTTACGAATATGCCAAACAAAGCAACAAAAATAAGCCGATATGTAAACAAATCGGGACACGGAACAACCTAATAACATTAAGCTTCTTTACTACTAACACGCTTACATCCCTTTAGAAAATTATCCAAATCCCCGTACTAAAGATCCGCCGTGAGCCAAAGTTTGTCACTGAAACCTTCGGCAATCCACCTCCTCGCAATAAGCAGAACTCATTTCGTCGCTCGAATAAAGAAACTCTTTATTCGAAATTCGAACACAATGGGTAGATTTTGGATCCTGATAACGAATGTATGCAAGCGAAGCCGCGAGACAAGCCAAATCCGTTATGACGTCGTGTAAGGCTGTCATCGGGTAAAGGTGCTTGTCTAATTGAGGTGTAACAGGATAATAAAAATGATATTAATATCAGATTTTCGAAGTAAAAAATTAAGTGTCTGATGAATATCTCGTATTCTCAGTTCATTACACGTTTTCGGCCCTTCATATAAAATCTCTACCACACTTTGCAAGAAACCAAAAGCAAAGATATTATAGATCAAGAGGTTTACGCTGATTATGTATCTTGAGTTAAACAACTCAATTTCTTAAAATAAAAAGAAAAGAAGGATGCTGTTCTTCGTTTGTGTTTTTTTAGGAAAACCTGATTTACTACTAAGTCACAATGTGCTGTTATTTTGTTTTGCATTATCTTCTAACAGTAATAACTAAACAAAGGCTAATGAACTTTTTCCATAAATAAAGCGAGTAAATGAGTAGACCTGCCACGGAATCTAACTGCGACTATCCATTAATGCCTACAAAGGAGTAGTCACCAGAGAATGCCTGAACGTTGAAAATGTTAAGGCCATTAGGCTGTTAGTTATCAAATTTTAAATATACTTTAAAGAGAACATTCTACGATTTAAAGTAAAGAAAGAAGAAATAATAAAAGAGTTTAAGNGGTATACAGTGTGAAGTTTATTACCCGAACCAAAATGATGAAATTCGCCTCTTTTCAATTATGTGGGTGCCGATAGGTTGTACAACTGGTTCTAATTTCCCTTGGGATTGTGAAGATCCAAATATATAATATGTAGATTATTCAGCTTGTAATGCTTCTAACTTCATCATGTTAATGTTGCAGAAATGAAATATTATTTTCTTCAAATATTTTTGCTTTTTCTTCTATTTGAGATAAAAAATGTTCGTAATTCTAACCAAACAATCAAAAGGTTTGATGAAATAGTTTTTAATTTGTAAAATATATTTAATTAATTAAAGTATTGTTATCTATGCATTTTTGCCATTTCGTATGTAGTTCATTGATTCCTTTACTAAAATAAACACGGGGACGAGAATCAATAAAGTCTCTGAAGGCGGTTTAGACTGCCACATCGGATATACATTTTTTTTCTTGTAAGGAGTTATCCAAGTTACAATTTCAATCGCGTGGTTCAAACTTATTGACTGTTCATCTTGTCTATAAAGATGTAGTTCTAAATTACAATCTTGACATACAATAATAAAGTTTTGAAGGACTGATACATAACGTCATCTCATACCAAACTTAATAGAACTTGTTCTAAGGGTACTAGAGAACTGATATAAGTACATACATACTTTTTATTTTTGTAAATACGTACACGTATACATAGGAAACACCGAAACTCAGAAACAGTTATTTGTATATCATACAGACAGTCAGTCCGACCCATAAAAATAATCCGAGACCTCAAGCTCAGCAGTCGCAAACGCTACTGCTGCGCCACAGAAGTAGTCAATGTAATGTAACCCCATTTGTATACCATGCTCATTACAATAAATTCACCGTGTTTTAATATCAGCGCGGGCATCAAACTGCGTAACTCGATACCCCATTCATTTCCCCATCAAAATAACATTTAGCCGTAATTCTATCATAAATATTCAATCGGATCTGGTATTACGGTGTTAGGGCTTACAGTTACAGTGGCATTTATTTTCATGGGTAAATTGAATTCATTTTTGTTGTATACTGCTGTTCGGTTTGAAAATGTTTCACCTTTGTTTCTTTATAAGTAGTTTAAGCTGTTGATGCTAGGGTACAGGAGTCTTAGGAAAACTTGAATTGTTCTGAAACTCCCAAAAGGATGGATTGATTGTGAGATTTGATTTAACGTAGTTATATCTTAATAGCTACCTATGAAATAATAAGGTAGGCCATGACAAATCGTTCAATCACAGAAGGATAGTTCCTTACTAGCAAATACCAGAAAAATACCTATTATACAGACTGAAATAAAAAAGTAACAATCATATATATGTTCATAGCTTTTATGGTCGCATATAATAAGCCATAATATTATTTAATAGCAAAACAACGGTCAGAAACATTATTACGGTGATAGAAAATGATTGAACGTCAAATGAAATATGAGACATATTCATAGTGTAGTGTAGGCGCGTACCGATTAGCGTCGAATACGCCGCGCCGTTACAATCTATCATCGGTGTACAGATTGCTACGAATTTACGTTATACACCACGAGGCCAAAATTGCCAACGGTATACTATAACAAATTCAAAATATTTTACCAAAATACCTTGAAAAAGGATTACATTTTATTATTATTATTCAGAAATTTAATAAATATTTCGGACATCTTACACACAACGATATCTACTCCTAAGCTAATCAGAGCTTGTGTTATGGGTATGGTGAATTTGTATTAGTTGTTTAGTAATTGACTGCACGGTTGGCTTAGTGGTTTAAGTAGTCTTGGAGGAGCGTACCGTCGTTTACGAGGATCGAGATGGCGCCTTGAGACGGCGACACATGTCGTGCGGCGTTCCGCAGGGGTCTATCCTAGGACCACTCCTGTGGAACGTGGGGTACGACTGGGTCTTTCGAGAGCGTCTCCCCCCGGGCTGGGTGTAATTTGTTACGCCGATGACACGTTGGTAACAGCCCGGGGGGCGAACTTCCAGGAGGCGGCGTGCCTGGCCACCAGGGGTGTCTCTCTGGTGGTCGGCGCATCGGAGCGCTGGGCCTGCGAGTGGCCCTGGACAAGACGGAGGTCCTGCTGTTCCATGGGCCCCGTCGTGGACCGCCCCCCGGCGCCTCCATAGTTGTCAACTCGGTCCTCGTACCGGTTCGGGCCCAGATGAAGTATCTGGGCCTGATCCTCGGTAGGTGGCTCTTCGACGAGCACTTCCGACAGCTTGCTCCCAAGCTGGTCGACACTGCCTCCGCCCTAGGGCGACTTTCGCCCAAGTTGGGTGCAGCCAGTGTCGCGACGAGGAGCCTCTTTACGGGGGTTGTCCGGTCGATGGCGCTGTACGGCGCACCAGTGTGGGTGTCGGCTCTGACCGCTCAGAATAAGATCCGCCGCCGGCGAACCGGTCAGCGGAGGCGCGCCTATCAGCGCCTCATGCCGCCCTGAGTGTGGCCGCGGATGGTCGGGACGGGTTTTCCCCCCATCCGCTTCACAGGCCAGCCGCGAGGGGGCGACGTTACGCGTGTGCCGTACGTCACCTAAATTGAGAGGATATAACATATAGAGACAGTGCCCGCTTCAGTGCGGGCAAGCACTGGGAGGGGTCCAGATGGCGTAAGAAAGCGGTTCCCGGATCTCTTCTCCCGGATATTTGCAGATCATAGAATCGTTTGGTCCGACCCGGGAATCAACCCCGAGACTTCAAGCACAGCAGTTGCATACGAATATCATTGTGCCACCGAGCAGTCGTAATTGTTTTATTTACTTTTTAATTAATATTGGACTTCAATCAAATTTTCATTTGAGTATCTATTCAAACACCCTCGAGAATATAAATACTCTATAACATTATACAACATTATGTTAGGAGCAAAATTAAATTATCTACGAAAAATTTGGTACCTTATATTTATAAAATTGTCTGTAAATTTATTCCGTTAATTTTTAATCGGGGTCACTACGTCCGTATGCGTAAAATCCTGGTCACCCAAACCGATTTAATCCATACATACATATTGGTAGACCAAAACTAAAATCCGACTGAAAATTCAGCTCAGAAACCCTTTATTTATGGTCAGTACCGACCGCTGAAATCATCCCTAATATGTCCGATGGCCCGGCGACTGCCGGTCGACCGAGATAGTCCCAAAGAATTAGCAAAATGGTTATAACGAACACAAAACATGACAGGCTTAACCATTCAGAAAAGGCTACGGTTAAAGAATTGCTGGTTGGGTATATTACTAATGTTGGCATAAAATTTTCATGTCATTTCATATTAGTAAATAATCCCTGCTAAAGTATAGGTGTGCATGTAATTTACGGCTATAGTACGCTTTTTTTGCAGAATTTGCTTCCTCATTAACCAGAACGCTAGCCATTCCATGCTTTTAGGATCATATATCTTATTTAGATGTACTAAATAAAGAATACAGATAAGAGAGATGAATAGCTGTGTCCATTACTTGCTAAATCAAACATTTTAAACTTAAAATTTTAAAATATAACTATGTCACCACCCCTATACTGAAGAAACCTTTTCAAACATATAATTAAAGGGCATCCCTCCATTATTTGACTACTTGGAACTCTACTTCCTTTCATTCATTTTCACGATTTTTTTAGGTTTGCCCAACCAATATAAAATACGCCATCCTTTTGTACATCTTCGTATCTATACGAACTTTATGGCTACATAAAAAAGAGTGCACCCACACTACAGGAGCTAGCAACGTATCTTAACTCGAAATTTTAAAGTATCTTTGGGTGGTAGCTGTCACTTACAATGAAGTGGTCAGTCAGCTTATTGAAAGCTTACATCATAAATATCTGTGCTCAGATGGAGTCAAAGATAAAAATATAAAACACTATACTATAATAAAATCAGTTTCCATCACCACTTTAAAGCTGCCTACGAAAATGACAATTAACTACCTTTTCCGTGCAATCACGCCCATGTACTGTAAATAACACCAGGCATATTTCCTTCTACATTTTGAATTCATAATGTGTATTTTGCACTTAAAGTTCTTTAATCTTCAACGAACTCATCATCATGAGGAAATTAAAACATTAATAAATAATTACTGATCTCTAACGGAGGATGCTGTGTACAAAAAATTGTGTAATAATCATGTCTACTCACCGCTAAAGATCGAATATACTCGTATGTAGAGCCGCCGACCAATCAACGGGCTGAATACGTGAATTATTATAAGGCGTTAACCGCTAAATCGATGACCTAGTTCGACAATAATTTGGTCTGCATGCGAGCGGAGAACGGCTTATTCTTTACTATCAGTTAAAAATTTGATTCATTTTAAACAATTTAGATAAGTGAGTCACTTTTAATCCTTACAATAACTTAAAATGTTTTTTGATCAGACAAATTAGTTGGCTTTTGGTTACGTAGTAAAGATGTATCTACAAGATTCAGTAGTCATTTGTGTATATTAGTTAAATCCAATGACATGCTATTATGTATATGTTAAATTATACCATATTCTCTTATGCACCTACCACTTCATATTTTTACATTATCTTAAGGTTGACTGGCAGAGAATGCTCCATGGCATCAGGTACTTACGCCTTTGTGCAAAATATGCATCAAGTTTAAATAAATAAATTGTAGCCTGTCCTTTTTTAGGAATCAAAATATTTTCTTAGTATACATGACGAAAAAAGAGAAAAAATAGAATAAGCTGCATAAAATGTGGAGATACAAAATTCATCTACAATCAAAATATTTATCTATAGATGAAATAACAGTTCTTGCCAATGTTTAAACTGTTTTTTTTATATTTGTGTCCTCATCTATATTCGATTCGAATTCATATTACCTTTCATAAGTCCGAATATATTTAATCGATAACTGTGTCAACATCAAACAACATTAAAAAAAATAGGAGACTTTATTCTTTTATATCTGTTCCATGTACAACAAGTATGTATGAAAATTATTACATTTTCATAGTTTATATAATTGTCAGTGGAAAGATTTAGAAGTATTAGCTACAGTACAAAATAACATTAGTTTCACAAGTCTGTAAATTAATTATCTCATAAGCAAATAAATGGTAAATTAAACATTAAATTGCTGAATTCATACAAAAAGATTAATTTTACAAACTAACAAAGGGTATATTTCAAATAAATTTCTAACCGCCAGGAACCCGTGTTCAGTATGAGCCCATCCTATAGTTACATAGTGAAAAGCACCCACGTGCGTACGGCATTTTATGATAAATCGCCACAAGTTCTCATGTTACGATCTGAAATTATCTAAGCACACGTGTATATGTTGCGCAGTAAATGTACCTATATGTAAAGTGAGATAATTTATACGGGTAGCAGTGATAATTTAAGTCGTTTAGTTGATAGATTGTTATGTAGTTTAAATGATTGGTCAATATTTTCCGAAACTCTTCAATCTAGAATAGTTTACATATTTAGACTTGACATCAGGATTACCAGACAAGTGATGTTACTTGGCTTTTCGGCTTCCGCAATCTGATAGAAGGAAGATTAGTGAAAATAGAACCTACGTTTGTGATCTTCGACTTCGAAAACTAATGTAACTAAAAAGATGATTCCCCATTTGTTTGACGTGTGGATGTATTGATTGTATTGATATCATTTAAAAAATGATGTTACGTACTATTTTCAAGGCAAGATTTTGCTATCTTTGTTACCTTTTATAAAGAAGTTTAAATTTTATTTAATAATTTCATTTTAAACAAAGAAAAATAATCTACCTTCAGGGTAGAAAATTGAGGAAGTAGAATACATTTCAACCTAGAGGTTGTGGGTTCGACTTCTACCCTGATAAAATAATTGAGTGATGAGTAAAACCATTTGTCCTTTGTCATACGTAATTTGTTTTAAATATATTATGTACTTAGTAATACACAAGGTTGTTTATTGGCTATCTTGTAACTAAGATACAGACTCAGATGAGATCAGACATCCTTGTAGGCATACAGTGCATTTTTGACGATACTTTCCTCCAATAATGACCACACACTGCTCCCTTTCCCAAGCGATATATAAATTCGACCAGGTGTGCTCATTTACAACCCCTTTTAAGGTGTTATAAAAATTGATTGGATTGCTTAAAATTCCTTTCACGTGTTATGAAAATTAACATTTATTGTCATGTCGTACCTGTCTCGCCGGATGGGATCCCATTAATGTCTGCATTATGATAATAAAACCGATACTGGAAACTTTATGTTTCGAATATAAAGTTTTATTATGTGAAAAAGATTTTTACGGGCATTTATAATATGCATGTGGATTATCTGATTATTATAGAGCACTGACTTTAAATTAATGGTAGGACCTTCAAAGTTAGTACTAACACATATATTCAAGGTAAACTGAAAATTGTTTATGATTAAGTATATAATAAAATATTTTTTCCCGTAGCTCTATCTGCGTGTATGTTGATTATCGGAGCAAAAATAGCCTATGGATAAAAAATTGTGGTAACGGTATCTTTACACATCTGCAACTCAAAAATTTTAAAGGCGATGCAGCCCTTTGTATAACACCTTAGAAGTTATTTAAAAATGACTTTATAAGCGAAAACTCTCAACTCCAAAATATGTCTCTTAATTCAAATATAATTCATTGTGTTTTGAATTCGGCGTACTATAATATAAAATAAACGTTTATCAATAAAATATAAATAATATGACATCTATCATACTTTAAAAGTGATATGACCTTGACGATTCACCCCACGCTTTCAATTCACGTCATGGCTATAAGCCTGGGGCTGATCTAAATAAACTCATTTGTTTCCGATATCGGATGTGCAGGCTCGACTATATTTTCCTTGCCTCATTCTCGATACAGAAAATAGTTTTTGCAAGTTACAATGTGGATATCGTAAGAGCTTTGAATTTTTACATAGTCAACGTTACAGGATTTATAGCAGTATTTATTTGGTAGCTGTTGTCTTAAAACTTAAATATTTTTAGTGTAGCAAATATTCCTTACCTTGAGGGAGCTTTCCTACTCCGTTCCGTATAGCGTAAGTAAGTGGTTCCCGGATCCCACCCGTCTCAGGCGCAGAGTGGTACACCGCGTGGTTTTAGTCGGTTTAATTCCGACACACCGTCCCACCGCAACCCCCGGTGGGGTGAAGGTCCGAGGGGGTTTTCATACGTAAAAAAAAGGTTTCCTACTACGTTGAATTTTGTGAGTTTGATCTTCACTATATATGATTAATAATTTTTTGTCTTAAGTCTGGATATAATAATTCACTTATTTAAAGGTATTACATACCTCTGATTTGCCTGACGTTTCGACCAGTTTGCAATGGCCGTGGTCATAGTTAGCCTATGACCACGTACCTTTAAACAGGTGACCTTGTTAATTCCCGTTAAAATAATAATGTCATGAAACTCGAAAGTTTAAAAGTTAGTTAAGTCTGGATGTTCTCTGTGTTCGTTATATCAATGTTTGCAAAATTCATTTCATTTTCATTCATTTCAGATTTTCTTTTAACTTGAAATAATTAGAAATGTTGAAAAGTCGAAATAGTTGAACATCATATTTTTAATACAAACTTCTAAAGTAACGCATTTTCTACTTTTGTTTGACCATCATTACTTTATTTTATTTGTTAACGCTGTGTACTAAGGGACCAATTTCCCGTTTAAGGCTGCACGATTTCACCCGTTCTGTTTTCACGGCAGATTGACAGATTCGTTAACAGTTTAGCTTTAGTTACTTCGGTAAATAATACATGTTTCTTACTGTGGACTGAAGTCTTATTTATTCACACAGTATTAAATGAATTGAACAAAAATAATGAAAATGTAAATATCAATGTACCTGAAAAGGACTTTCTAAGTCCTTCTTGACAAAGACGGCTTTTTATATATGAAACGCGACATAGAACTTTTGAACTATTTGAACTAACTATATTCTGTCCTAAGAAACTTTTAATTATACATTTTACTGTACATTTGTCAAAATGGAAGAACTAAAATTATTAGCACTATTACATCGAATGCTAAGATACTAATACCTCTACAGAATAAATACGAAAAATAAATAATTTGTCACTCGTGTAGTCTAATTGCGTTTAAATTTATTTCGTGTCATGTGGGCAAATAACTTACAATACAGTACGGCTAAAGGTATGTAAAAATATTCTTGTATCATAAAAAAGCTCATAAAGTAAGTATGTCACTCAACATTTATTTATTAGGAATACCAAACAGTTCCACATTAAAGAAGTCGTAACATAAACAATTGAAATAAAAGCTAGAATGAATTAACATTACTACCCACCTAGTACATAGTAAACCACTTTGATATTTAACGCTAAACAGCTTAGGAGTGAGCAGTGTTAAAGCAGACGAAATAAAATCGAATTAACTAGAGATATTAAGACCAAAAATTGTGTTTTTTTATGCATAGATATGTTTTTGTTTGTCATGTCTTGTTGTCTTTGTTGTCAACATACTTTTGACTTCAACAACAAAGAAGTGAGTGATACTAGTATTAGTACGATAACATATTTTCAATTTATTTATATGGTACTATGCCTCAAATATGATATAACAACAACCCATAATGGCCCACATTGGCCTTATAGCCCAGTTGCACTCGGTGATTAGAAACAATTATCGAGGGAAAGCAACGACGGCGCGGTCAGTACTTGAATGGGTGACAGCTAGTGACATGTTACCATGAGCGTCTACGTGATTCGGAGGTCACCTTGAGCAGCTGGTCCCGGTTGTTGTCGTACGATAACAGTCGTGAAGCCTTATTGGAGGCCTTCGGGCGGCTTAAAAAATCTAGCGGCAAAATTACGTAGCCACAGCATTGTCTTGTCAGTCCCCAACCTGCACTTGGCCAGCGTGGAGACGTCTGGCCTTAACCCTCTCCTGAGAGGAGACCCGAGCCCAGCAAATATCATATATAATACAATATAGACGTTCTGGTGTTACATGATGGACAAACATACATGCAACACGTCATACATGAACACGAAGCGCAAAACAAGACTAAACTTAAGACTCAGAACAACAATTTGTGAATAATACAAAATGTAGTCACGAAAGGAGTATGAACCCATAACACTTAATGAGTAGAAAGCGGTGAGAGGATCGCTTAAACCGCTATGCCATTCGCGCAATCAAATTATAGACAGTATTTGTGAATATTTAAGTAATTTCTGATTATTTTATATAGTTACTATAAAGAGGTAAATTGTCTAATTTTGTGTGTACAGTTATAGGGGGTAATAATGGGAATAACTAATCCGATTCTGAAAATTCTTTTACCTACAAAAAGCGACACTATTCAAAAGTAATATAGGCTATATTTTATAATGATTGAAAATAGAATTTAAATAAAAATAATAGTATTTATAAACCAAGTCAATGAAATATCTTATATTTTTAGAAAATTAATACAAAATGTAATTTATTGCAGTTTCAAATACTGATTAAACTACTAAGATTTTAACTGAACCTACTCGGTGTTGTTATGAACTACAACCTAGATCCTATCGTGGCCAAGAACTAGTGAACCAGATTAAATGTGTAAATGATTCTGCCCAAAATCTTAAACGTAAAAAGTAACAGAGGCCTTTTATCCATAAGTATTTTACATTTATTATATATATATATATATATATATATATATA
>PKRV01000317.1:189030-252280 GCA_003709505.1 Hyphantria cunea
TATATATATATATATATATTTACATTTTATCCATAGTAGCCCGTCAAGAAGAAGACTTTTCTTTTAAAACTAATAATTATAAAATAAAATGTTGATCTGGCATGAAGAAATGCCTAGATGACATATTTTCGTCTGCCACTTTAATCTATGTAAGTACAAAGTACAATTGTACCGAATCATCTTTTCCTAGAGTAATATTGAAATGTAATGGAAAGTTCTGCGAGGCGTTCACCCTCTATGTAACTTGTCATGATGCTGAAATAAGGTTATGTCATATAGACTAATAAAATTCCTGAACATTACAATAAAAGGATATTGTAATATTCAGAGACCATTATGGAAGAAGATAGCTACTTTTTTCTTATACAACTTCATAAATCAGAAGATTATATAGTTTTGTAAAACCAACACGAGTTTTTGATTAACCCCAAGTACTTACACCAATGGCCTCAAAGCAAATTAAATAACTATTTTTATATTGCTCCGAATATCATAGTGTACTAACTGGTAATAATGCAACAGGAGAAATAATATTTTTGATAGTCAGTTTTTATTAAAGTTATTTTGTCGCGAATTTTACGAACGAATTTTAAACGATACCCATAGAGGGTTTATCGTACAAATAAAGGAGATATGTTTCATCAAATAATTTGTCGGAATTAAGTTACTTTTCAGAGATATAGTAGGTATATGATATTGTACAAACATGTCCCGCCACTCCTTTGAATCCTTTTAATTCTTTCCCAATTAGCCGCTTGCAAAGCGTTATTGTCTCGCAGTGTCTTTATTTTAAATGTGAATTTAAGAAGTTTTGTAGTAACGAACATTAACGCGAATCAAACTACTTTGTGTGCGTGAAAATTAAAGACTTTCTTTCCTGCCATGTTTCGCTAACCACTAAAATACCATAGGTTTAGACTCGGTCCGAGTGAGGATTTCAATATTTACGAGCAAAAGGGAAGTATCGTCGCCAGCTGGTAACGCCACGAACATGTGCTGTCTTCTATTTATCCTGTCCCTTGAGATCCAGGCGAGTCTTTGTTTCGTGCCTATAATATCTCCATTCAACCTGAGAAAACTTAGAAGTTGCCCAGAGATTGCAACGACTGGTCCAAGAATTTCCCACTAATATCATGTATATTTGCAAGTTAAGAGGTGGGTAATATGTAGTATTTCTTATATTTTAATAATACATAAAATTCAAACTAGATAAAAGTTTCATCTGCATCAATTTTGATACCATAAAAATCGAGAATCTAATAAATAAAATCGGAACAACAAAGAAAAAAAGAGCTATTTAAATAAAAATGGTCTGTTAATATCTTAAAAATTGATGGCAAGTCAAAACGAAGATGAAAACAGAAGAATTAATTTTGCAGACGCCCACAAACGACAAGAAACCGAAGGAAAGTCCTCGGAACAGGCCTAAAAGACAATTAATTCCCAATCCCCGGCCTACTTTAGCGAAGTTACAAATCAGGGATCCTCCGGCACTTGCCTAATGTCGTTTGCCGGGATTCCACGGAAACTTTGGCCGTTCCGACGTACCCACGACTGATATAAGGTATTTGATGAATATTTAAACTTCGATAGTTTCGCTCCATTGTATCTCGGGAATCATTATTGTGAGTGTCCTTCCTGCTGAGGTTTTGAGTAACCTTTTTTGGATGAGTTGTCATAGGTCAGCTGTGAATAATCTTACTCTGTGCCTAGAATAGTTTCTGCAAAACATTTAATAAAACCAGACAGCGTCTGTTACTCATGAAATTCTTGTGACTAAGACATTACACGAAACTAACTGTTCTAGGTTTAAGCTACTTGTCGTATCAGAAAATATAATCTACCAATCTATTCGAATATATAATAGGTACCGCCATATTCATTTTCGTGAAAATTTACTGAATTACCTAATAAATTATTTTATTAAGCCCGTGTTAATATTTCGCTGGACGCAGTGCATACAACTAAAGGACTAAGAAATGATAACACCTCCGGTTTTCTTTTATATTTTTCTATACAAACCTTGTGTTTGACAAAAACATACATATAAAAAAGAATTATCCAATTTGGTGCATCTGATCGAAAGTTCTATTTTCGTCGAATATAGAAGATAGTTAGATGCACTTTTGATGTCATGCATATTACGATATTTTATCCAAATGTTTAACTTTATAATTGACTTCAGTAGTAAAAAGAGCTGAATCCGATGCCTGCTAATGACTTCTACAAATGTTCGTGAAACGAACACCACATGTACCGAGACTCAAAACAACATTGCGTGTTGATCGGACCCACAAAACTCAACGCAGTAGGAAAAGACAACAAATATTTTCAATAAAATAAGATAGTTTTGTGTACATTTGCAAAACCTATCACTAGACATTAGGTTTGGTTGTTTTCACTATTGAAGTAAGTGTTATAGAGTATATTTATGTTCTCAGTGCAGATAAAATCTTCATAAAAAACTATGGCAAGGGTCATTCAGACTCAGAACAATAACTTATAGGTCACACAAAGTATTGTCCCGTATAAGGTTCGACTAGTATATTTTTACTTAACAAAGAAAATTTAAAATTTATAATTTATTTAGGTCTAACGTTTTTCACAAACCACACATGTTTTTGGAAAATATTGTATCGTTTAAGGTAAAATCTTAATTCATGAACTTTCAAGATGGCGTGAAGACAGTTTGCTCGTGAATGTGTGTCAATGGCTCGTCTAGGTCGCGTTCCATGTTAGCGTATGCTGCATTTTTCATTAGTCGGAGGAAGCAAATCTCTTTCTCTAAAATGAATTTTATATTTAGCACGTGTGGAGATCAAGATTTTTTTTGTAAGGTAATAATCTACTCTTTACTTTACTTTTTATTTAGACATTTGAAATTAATTAAAAGAAAAATAAATCATGTTCAAACGTAATACCAATTTTGTCAAATAGATTATCAGTTGTAAATTTAGTCCGATTTTCTCCTTTCTTCAAGAAAAAAACTAAATCACAATTCCACATTAATATTACTATTTTACTATATTGAATGGAAATTCCAACCAATTTTACAATAAAGATAATAAACCGCCAAATTCAAAACTACGCTATGACGTAAAATAACAGTAGTAATCCCAATTCTCTATTACTTCGGCTTTTAACTTCAACTTTCCTAAATTAAAGCCTTTAGTGTTCAACTTTACACTAATTACATCCATTTTATTTTATAGGGCTGGCGAACTTTCTCTAAGTAATCAATATAATTAATTGTTTGAGAATATCAGAGGAGAAATTAACTAGTAATAGTCCGACTATTGTCGGGGTTGATTTGAATAATTGCAAATTGATTTGATGATCTGATCGGTCCCGGGGAAACTAATTAAATATGATAGCGAATGGGCTGAAATGGTGTGAAGACATTAATATGAGATGTTTAGGTAAACCAGCTGCTTTGCTTTGTTAACGAAGGACAATTTAGTAGAAGTGGGTGCAAACGAGTTCGATATTAATTGAACTGAGTTCCCTTTGACGCTGTCTGTACGTGATTATAGTGATTTATGTTTCGACTAGTTTATGCCCGCGGTTCCCCCTGCATGTACGTCGGTTATCGCATTGGCATCGGCAAATAGCATAGCCTAAGTAGCCTATGTGTTATTCTGATGTATAAGCTATATTACTATAAAGTTTCATCCAAATGTGTTGAGTAATTTTTTCGTGAATGAATAACAAACATCCATCCATACAAACATTCGCGTTTATAATATTAGTAGGATTTATTTTTTATTGGCAAATAAACATATGAAAAGGCGCTCATAACCCAGTTGCACTCAGTGATTAGAAACAATCCTCGAGGGTAAGCAACGACGGGCGCGGTCAGTACCTAGATGGGTGACCGCTAGTGGCATGCTACCATGAGCGTCTCCATGATTCGGAGATCACGTTAAGAAGAAGGATAACAGTCGTGAAACTTAGTTGGAGGCCTTTGGGCGGCTTAATAATATCCAATGGCAAGATAACGTAGCCACAACGTTTTCTTGCCAGTCCCTAACCCGCACTTGGCCAGCGTGGGGACCTACGGCCATAACCCTCTCCTGAGAGGAGACCCGAGCCCAGTAATCAGATACTATGGGTTTTTGATGATGATTGATGAATGAACAGACGTTACTTGGTGTTGAGTGAGTACCACCACGCGTGGAAGGCTATTATTGCAGAACCACAAGTGTTTCAAGATAAAAGGTCGATTTTTTCAACTGGCTTGTTGCTCTAGTAGCACAAGAGCCTGACTACTGACTGAGTCAGAGGTCGTGAGTCCCATTTTCATCTAGGGCATATGATTTCTGACTATTTTATGTTAATACATAAAATAGTCAAAAATCAATCAATATAATAATTAATAATTAAGATATATGTAACAATTTTTATTAGCAGTCTGTTTACCATAGTACCAACTTAACCTAATTTCTGACGCCGTGTTTGAGATGTGTGATATTATAATTATAATATATTCACTATTTTATTTTAAACCTGTCAAAGTGACTCTAGCTGCTGAAGAGTCCAAAAAAATGAAGATCTAATTCTAATTACAAACTATTGTTGACAAATCAAGAAGGTCCTCCGTTAACTTTATTTCCAGATTATTTACCTATAGAGCTGTAATGCTAAAAGTGTTACAAGTCAATAATTTAACATTTATTATTAACTTTTGAACAAAATTATCAACGAAGTTAGTCTAAAATAATTTTACTCCACATGAAAAATCTCGATAGCATATTTTACAACTGGAATTTATTTTTTAAACTGGCTTATGAACATCGATATCACTGGTATCGGATTATATGGAAATGTTATAGCCAAGTTGGAGCTCTGCTACTTACAATTAAGCTTCATTACATGAAAACGCGTCATGAATACCAAAATATGAAAAATATTTTACTGGAAGAGTAGATGTTTAAAATTTTTTATGTATACACGTGGAAATATAATTGTTTATTTAAAAGTGAACGCGATTGAACTTATTTATATCATAAATTAACTAGATCGACCAGAACGATACTAAGGCCTCAAAAGCTGTTAAACATTTCTTAACTTGGTTTGCACCGAGTGTGTGACTTACCAACTTACTTTAATTACGGAGGCCCAAGTAATGGAACATTGTTAATTTCATAGTAAATATCAACATTCCGGACCATCCGGTATTGTAGTTATTAATCAATAACAAATTTGACTTCAGTAAAACGTTTCATAATATTGACAACTTGTACAGAACAACTATTGTTTCGAACAGTACCTGCCAAAACGTGTACAATCGCTTGCATTTTACTGAAATTTGTGCGATTGTTGGTTTATTGGCAGACTGTGATAATAGTTCGCAGATAATATTCAACTCTAAATATAATAATGTAAAAGAGAAAGTCGAAAAGCAATTTCGAGTAAGTTACACTTACGTGGTCCTAGATAACTAGACCTATCCTTGACCTGTATTGCCTGTGCTCCCTACGTAATTATTAGTCACGCTAATTTCCTTTTCTAATTAATATCACTTTATTTAAACCATCAAAATACAACACAAAAATTTATGATTTTTCCACTATCTAATTGGTCATTCAAAACTAAACTGATTATCCTAATTCAGTTCAAATGTACTTAAGAAATGTTTGATTTTAGTCACAATAGAATACGTTATTACTGTATTTGGTTATTTTTTTTTTGATAATTTCTTTTATCTTATATATGTTTTTTTTTTATACTACGATTAAAGAAAATGGAAGAATATTATTTTACTGTTGTACCTACTCTAATTTAAACTAAATGAGTTAAAATGTGTTTTGTCCATTAATCTTGCTCGCGGCATAAGTTCTGGTCAGAGCAAAGAAACAACTAATTAATTGGCCATAGGGGAAATTGGTGTACTTATATTCTTGTTAATATTCGTTATAACAAGCTAAATGTTATTTGGGAAAGTTATATTGGCTTGGAAAACCAAGACTTGCTACTGTGTATCAGATTAATCGAGAACGGTTTCGAGCTGGTGAAAAAACCGACGTTGTATTCGTTGACCTCGCTGTGGCATAAGATACAGTGAACCTCAGGCGACTGTTGTGGAAGGTGGAAGTTATGACGGACGATTCAAAAGTTGTCACGATACTCCGAGTACTCCGAGAGCTTCTACATAATCGTCATTTTCAGGTTCATCTTCTCGCAGATCAAAGCCGTTGGCAATCTCAGCGGAACGGTTTGCTACAGCGCGGTGTCCTAACCCCACTCTTATTCAAAATTTACACCAGTGACCAACCGCTCAGCCCCAACACCTCCCGCTTTATGTACGCAGATGATCTTGCATTAACATCACAAGCTTCCAATTCCGAGGAAGTAGACGTCAACCTCAGAGCAGCTCTTTGCGCCTTTGCTCCTTAAGTCGGTACTATAAGGATAACCCGTTCAAGCCTAATCCATCAAAAACTAAATCTTGCGTGTTTCACCTTCGCACTAACCAAGCCGATTGTAGGCTCAATATCATTTGCCAAGTTGAACTCAGCCACACCCTATCCCAAAAGAGACTAAAGACCCGTAGGAGTTTTGTGAATTATATCCCATGACGCTTTCAAGGATACTTAAACTTTATACTCCTGTGAAATCCTGGTAATCCTAGTTATTAAGGCGGAAGTCGTGGATTTGATATCTGCCTCCCACAATTTTTTTTATTTGATACCATATTACCATACCATATGGTACTGCCTCTCTGTCTGATAAACGAGCAGACAAATCGGCTTCTGGCAGTCAGGGGAAGGAAGATTTTTTTTTAAATTATTGTCATTGCCAGAATTACTCTTCTATGCCTGATGGAAAGTATGAGTAGAATCCTAGGGTGGTGGTTACCATGCTCATTTTATAGATTTGTCAAAGAACATGTTGGACAAAAAACTACTACAATATACATTACTGAGCAAAACGCTAAAACCTTTTTCTACGGGCTGATCCAATACGAAATGATTTATGTTCGAGAGGTTTCAAAGGTCAAATAGAGGGTCATATTAAAAACGCTAAGTGAGAAAACAATGATACATCGTGTGCCCTGGTCAGCCTGAGTAGGAACATGTTCAAACATATACCTAGTGACATTTTATTAAAGGGAAGGTCTTAAATTATTATTATCATGCAACTTTTTTTAGTATATTAGGGTTGTGCACGCTCTGCAGTTTAAATGAGTAATTAATTAATGCGATTTATACTTTCAACTATTATTACTTGATGGAACTTGTTGCTTTACATTCTAAAATTAAAACACTTGTTATTATTCCGCTATTTTATTTATTTATGCTTACACCTGACTGGTAAATCTAAATAAATAAAATAGGGGAATAAGTACAAGTGATTTAATTCTGGATTGTATTAATTAATGATCTGACGTTAGATTTCTCTTAATTGTGAGACAGCATATATATAAATTGTTAGAATTAATTATCGGTTTATAATTTAAGTGGGTAAACCGATGAATTTTTATGATGTTTTATAAATCTTATAAGTACTTTTTGTTGTATGTAATGCCTCATTATCTAGTAGTTTCTGTTCATGACTATTGAGCTCGATTATGATGGTCATGATGATTACGAGAATTTCGGATACTGTGACGTAAAAGTAACGTTTTAAATCTTTGATTAATAAGTAAACGCTATAATAAACTAACTTCGTAAATAATAGTCAAAGATTTTAAACAATGTAAACTTCAATACATTTTCAACACATTCTTGTATCTATAAGCTGAGATTCAAACGCATGTTCATAATAATATTTATAAAGCTAGCTAAATCATACAACACATTGTCTTCTTCATACAACTAAAACTATATCATGTGTAACAAGTATTATTTAGTTCAATTAAACGAACTCACTGGTTTCAGAGTAATTACTCATCCTAAATCACGTAATCAGGTCAGTTTATGCATCGTCAACAGTTCAACTGTAGTCCGTAGACATGATCACTTTAACTGGATGGAAAATCTATTTTTGTATTCATCAACAACCCATAACGTCCCACTGCTGGGCTCGCGTCTCCTCTCAGGAGAGGGATAAGGCCATATGTCCCCACTCTGGCCAAATGCGGGTTGGGGACTGGCAAGACTACGTTTTGGCTACATAATCTTACCGTTAGATATTTTTAAGCCGCCCAAAGGCCTCCAACTGAGCTTTACGACTGTTATTATAGGATAACAGCCGGGACCGTCTGGTTAACGCGACCTCCGAATCACGAAGACACTAATGGTAACATGCCACCAGCGGTCACCCTTCCAGGTTATGACCGCGCCGTCGTTGCTTACCCTCGGTGATTGTTTCTACTCACCGAGTGCAACTGGTCTATGAGCATCTCATTTTTCACTTTTTGTATTAGACGAATATAACATCAGTTTCTTCATATACATACTATATTGCCGACTAAGTACTAGTTATTTTGATATAATGTTATTGTTTCTTAATTGATTTTATAACATATTTTAGTTTTACTTAAATTAATTAATAAATACTTCCGATATCTCACACATAACGACATCTATATTTAAAAAAAGCAGAGCTTGTACTATGATAGCTTTATTTACTGATATAATACATAAAAACTTATTTGTAAATTTGCATATTTATTTACACTGTTAATTTACTTGTTCTATATCTAATTGAAACAAACAAAAAATTATATATTTAAACGGCATCGAATTCACAAAAAAATATTTAAAATTCTGTTTTCTTGTTGGAGTTTTAAAAAGACTTTTAAAATAAAGATGAAGGATTTTTTAAGGCTAGTCAGGTGTACAAGTGATTAAAAATAGCAATATAATCTAAGTTTGTAATTAGTAACTTTTAGTAAGTTTGTAATTATTAACTTTTACATATTATTAACAGTACCCGAATGACCGAGTTTTGCTAGTTTTTTTTGGTAAATTTTCTAAGAATGAATCCTAAACAGATCGATTAATCGCCCCCGAACCATTTTTAATAAAAAAAAACCCTGAAAATTTTTGGAACCGTTTTTGAGGTTCAGAAGATTTAAATTCAACAATTGCTCACAAATAGGGATATAGATATTTATTATCATCATCATCATGCCTTATTTTGAATTCCATTTGGGGTCGGCGTATTGTATATTATATTGTTTTATTTCTTTTTGTATGAGTTGACGCCTTTCGTTAATTCTCTTTGTAAGCCTAAACACATACTGACTGGACAATGCCAAACACACGAGTGAATTGGGATAAAAAACAAAAGTAAAAAAACAGAAAAATAAATAAAATACCGTGCAAGTATGAGTTGGGCTTGCACACCAAGGGTTCTGTACAAACCTGTAGGTATATTATCCAATGTAACTAAAATTTATGCTTTTCGCAATTTTTCCTTTATCTGCGCTATAAAACATTGCTTCGTACCAAATTTTAAGATTCTGAGTTCACCCTGTAGGTTTCGATTCTCTTGCGAATGTCAAAAATTTGCAGCTTTTAAGCTGTGTGTGTTTTGATTGATTTTTTCGCAGCTCCTAAGTAAACCTAAATATTTGATATGAGTTTGAGCTTGATATCAACGTGTTCCTGAAAAAATGGGTCTTGACAGACAGACGGGCTTCAAAGTGATCCTATAAGGGTTTCATTTTTTTTTCTTTTTAGGTACGGAACTACAAAATTTTGAAAAATGGATGTCATGAGTCTTTTATAAGAAAGAGGATGTAGCCCAGTATAGTAATTCTATAAGATAAAGATCGTAACAAGACCCGACCGAAGTAAAATAACATGAATATAGCTAGCATTATGTCGAGTTAAACTCAATACAGAAACACAAAAAATAACAAAAATAACCCTTAATGTATTTGTCATAACATATAAAAATCTAATCTCTGGAATAAACAGGGATCAACTCTCAAACTCTGCTTTTAGCTACAAAAATCACAATAAAAATTCTGAGCGTGACATTTTGTTGTGAACCATAATATTTGTTTTGAATTTTCTCTTATTGAGATTACTCAGACTTATCTTTGGAGTGTATTATTTTTGGTCTAATATGTTAATAATAAATTGATTGCATAATCGTAGTAGCTTATATTAAGATCTGTTGAAATATCATAAGAAATGTGGATTCATATTTCGGAAGACGTTTAGTGTGACATCAATCGTAAAGACAATACAATAAGAAGGTATCCGTACTCGTGTTCTTCTTACTACGATATATAAATACATAGTAAATAACTTTTTACTTGTAGTGACTTGAATATTTCAGGGATATAATGGATTGATTTCGGACTTAGTGGCTATATTTAATAAAGAGTTAACCATCTAGATTGATAATACTGTATTTAGTGACACAGTCTGTTGGATTAAGGCGACCTGAAAATTCCTACTTTCCTTTTTTCCCAGATATCAAAGAAAATTCGGAACTTGACAATAACCCCGTACAATACATGTTCAAACGGCATCAGCTCCCCAATTAGGCACAAACGAAACAAGGTACTTCACGAGCTTGGATAGCCGGCGAATTTTGCACTGCGTTGAGTAGAATTTATTCGAAAAGTAACAGTTGGATAACGTTCATGCTGGTTCTCATACTTACCAAGTCGACTCTTTGAGAACTGTTAGTTAAATTTAACTCAAATATTGTATTATCGTTCTTGTCGGTACATATAGCGTATCTTTTGAGCTTCAAAGCACTCTTAGTAGGCACCGCTTAAGTGAATGTTTCTGACTTAGCAGATGCAGTTTAGTTGACTTGCCAGTTTTTATACACAACATTGCATAGAAAACTTTGACGGCCAAGGCATCTCAATAAAGCTCTGCGCATAAAATATAGAAAAAGTAATGGTAAGTGACCACCTAGTGGTTTTAACATAGAATATGAAACGTAATGGCATGAGAATGCACAGTGTCTTCAGTGTCAGTTTTGTATGCATAGGAAATACTTTTTTCCCATTCTCCCAACCTAACTTAATATTTCTCACCTTCGAATCCTAGTCAAATTAAATGACATGATTATGCGAGATAAGGTTTTTAATAGCTTATTATTAATAGGATATCAAAAAACACTTACCGTAGGAAAGCAAGTCTTCATTAGAAATAGATCATCTATCCAGACGTATCATAATTTTTTAGTTTATTTAGATTTTTTTCTAAATCTGTTCATTAAGGCTCAAAACAAAAACAAGGAACTAATTTGTATGTATATGTTAACAAATACAAAGTTATGAGTTAAAACTTTTATCTAAAATATACTGACTTATACCTAATACGCATATATTAAATATAAATACAAAAGCAATATAAAAAAATATATATTAAAGCAATCATTTGTATAAAGTAAATAGGTTATGACTAAATTATTCGTAGTATCGACGTAAAAGTTCCCAATAAAACTGCTTAAATTTTTCTCTTTTATCTATGAAATATAACTTGTAAGCAAATATTTATAATAGTTTCATAAAATTAAAATACAAGTTTATATCATAAACTGTTGTTAGCTCTTTATTGTGTTACAAATTTGTGAAATATCAGGGCTTTTATAGCTTTGATGTTCAGTCGCTATTTCAATTTATTGGTGATGTTAGATCCTTTGATAAAAAATGTTTACTTTCACACACTAATACTTTATAAAGGCGAAAGTTTGAGAACATGCGTGCTTGACCATTTTGATACAATGTGGTGGTGATATCCCGGATTAAAACATAGGCTATTTTTTACATGAAAACTTATAGTGTTACGTATAGTATAATTACAGGTATAAATTAATACTAATAGTATGGAGGAGCAAGGATTATACCTGTAATTACAACGGTAAACTTTGTATGGATATATATTACTCCTTTACGATAAATGTACGATTCCATCTAAATGTCGCGTCGTTTGGCGCAAAGATAGATAGACTGTAGTCTTAAGTAATAGCAAACAAGTTACTTTTGATCCCGAAAAATGTAGCGTTACCATGTGATGAGCAACGTAAAAAAACTACGGGTAATGACGAGCTGTGATTGTAAAATATAATTTTGTGTTCTGTAATTAGCTCTAGAATGCGTTCCCACTCGAAATCAGGATACCCACCAACCGAATTACATTAAAAAAGAAAGTATAACTCAAGAAGTAAAAGTTCGTGACTTGCTATTGAGATTTAAATGGCCTTCAAGATCGTATCGGTCTCCAACTCAACAGGGTGATTATTCACACTTCTTGTTGCAGTCAAAATCTAAAATTAAAAAGATACAATTATTACAATCTATAATTTCTTTAGCGGTTTTAAGCTATTTGCTAATTTTTTTTTCTTTCTTTGGAAAAAAAATAAAAAGATACAGGATATATTGCTAGTGTTACGGGAGACTTAAAAATAATAGCAAGACTTAAAGGAATAGTTCATGAATAATATTTTGTCTCGGTGTGTGTGTGTGGATTCCATCCACAACCTTTAGCATATTGAAAGCTGTCAAGGCTTAAACCACTTCGTAATGCATGTAGTTAGTTTACACGCTATTTACCATAGTTATTTATGTTTTTACCCTCTGGTTGTTATTTAATGATCAGCTTTAGTGATAGAAGTTCATATCAAAGATATAAAAGACTTCTAGGTCAAAACTAAAATTGTTGGACTGGAATAGTCGAATAATTCAAAATCAAGTAGGATCTCTTTAGGATAATGTCTTCCGTGAGTGGTATTCATAGTCCTCTCGAGAGTATTTCAAGAAAGCACGACGAATACACATACTCGTACAGTCTCCTAAGTTTCATAAATATGAGCTGCTACTGGCAGTGAGACTACATTTGTTTCAGCACTAACATCATTTATTTATAATCTTCTGGTCTACACCACGTAGAAATTTTAGCATCTGAAAAATATCATTCATTATGTTTGTATATTTATTAATTGTAGTTGTTTAACTTTGGACTGTTATTTATTAGAATTATTTTTGTGGCTAAATTTAAGAAGGTATAAAACCAACAATTACAACATAGTATGTCCAAAAACAAAATCAGATAAATTTTAAATATTTAAAAAATATATATTTAGATTCGTTGGTATCTGAATGCAAAGGTATTAAAACAATGTGTAACATTTAAAGCTTAAACTATACACATTGAAAATAATAATAAATGGCCATATAAACACAGCCCGCTATAAAATTCCTGAAATAAGCGATGTCGACAATGGACTGTTTGAAATTGTGTCAAAGTATAATGTGTCATTCCATACAGATATGTCACTCCTTCGTCACAAACTTACATATTCCCCTTTGTCAATTCTCGATGCTGTGCGTCCATTGGTGTGAGTATGACACAAATTTGTGTTACGTTCACATCGTACTAGATAATGTGTTATTTCCTGGTTATAGCGTGATGGAAAAAAATCTAATACTTTCTTCAAATGACTTCTTAAATTGATAGATTAAGATAAAGAATATCAATATTTTTTCTCCTATTCATTGCAGGACGTAGAAATACAGCAAAAAAACCCACTTGCCTTCTGTCCAACGCAGTATAGTAGTACTCAGAACCTTATTTCTTCCGAGATCTACGTCAAGCGGTAGACCATGAAAAGCTGTTGAGAATGATTTTGAATCAAAATACTGTCTGTTTTCTTTCAGTGGTAAAAATCAATGCCCAAAAGGACTGCCATCAGACACAATAATAACAACGGTGGCGCAGTGTTAGCGTTCGCGATTTCTTTCTATGAAGTTTCGGGTTCGAATCCTGGGTCGGAACAAATGTTTGTATGATCCTACGAACATTAATTTCGGAGTTTAGGTGTTTTCTATGTATAGTATGTATATATTTACACAAAAAAAATATTTATCTATTCATATGAATTTTCTAGTACCCCATAATACAAGCTCTGTTTAGTTTGGGACTAGATGGCGTTGTGTGTTTAGATGTCCGAAATATTTATTTATTATTATTTATATCAAAATCAAACCAAAAATAATCACTAAAAATTTTACCTATTTTTCTGCCATGTTTATCCACCACTTACTCTTTGTTCGTTAGAAGAAATGTACAATTACAGCGTATGCCATTAAAGGAAATATTTCTCTTTAGTCCAGTCACAGTTTAGAACGTTTGGACAAATGCCAAATAGCCATTTTTTTAGCTATGAATACCATTTACGTCATAAATGAGCCCTAATGTCTGCAATATTTATAACGCTTAAATGATTTACAAAGAAGAATTAGCAATTTAGATTGTAGCCCTATTGTGAAAGAACGAATAGAGACTTTATTGAACCTGATTTCGTTTTTTGGTATTAGAGGTTGCCGTTAAAAATAAAAGTAATTTAGAACTATTTAGTTCAATTTGTGTAGAGCAATGTCATAAAAATACTGTCTTGATGTAACTTTTAAAAATGTTGACTAGTTATATGTCAATCAGTCTTTTGTGTAAATTAAGATATCAATAACAGAAACGGTTTTTATTTGTGTATTTTAATAGTGTGTTAATATTTATGTTTATGTTTCTTTTTTCCACATAAACTATTGAAAATAAAATTATATTGTTCATTTTAGACCAGTGTTGTGTAGGTAAATTAAATAAATATTTCTAGATTACGGCTTATAACGTTTCAAACCCTACACATTGTATGATATATCGTTAAATATAATTCATAGTTGTTGATCAGAGTCTGGTTGTTCTTTGTGTTTGTTTCGCGTAGGTTTGTAAGTCCTCCGTGACACAGGTAAATGTGTACTTCCGCATGTGTTTCCTTACGATTATGATCTCGAATTCTTTAAGCGGGGTGTGAAAAAGCATCTCATTAGGCCGCTATAGTGTGGGTGCTGCACTGTCCACGTTCGCATTGAGAATGTTGACTTACTTATGCTTCCCATCAGGCAGAGTTGTTACTTTGGTCGCTTGTAATTAAGAAAAACTAAAAACAAATGTTACAAAAACTACATGGTGAAAAAATATATCAATGCATTTTTGAAGTGTTTTCTGCCATTTCCAAACATTTTAGCTGTATTTTACGGCTGTAATATGAACAATCTACTCCATCTCCGCCTGTACAGATGTCATTTACTGCCGAATAAATGATAAATAAACCATAGGAAAGAATTATGTGCTACTATGCCTCGATTTATATATTATCTCTTGCTCTATTTTTGCAAAAAATTGTATTTAACAAGCCTGCAACAAATTTGAAATACAAAACAAAAAAAAAGTAAAAACGAAGGTACAGATAATAGAGCGAAACCTCTACGCTGGAAAACGGAAAAAGGCTTTTATACTGCACAATTTAAGAAACCTAGTTTCAAACCTATTTCTATGCTGATCTAGGTGCTAAATAAAAGTCTTCTCTTGTGAAGTTGGGTATACCTTGCAACTGTTTCTCGGCTCTTTTATGTGTTGTTCATACAAGTGTGTTGTATGAAGGTATTCTAAAATCATAAAATACATGGCGTGAAAGAATAAGCACATTTTTGTAAATCATCCCACTTTGGGTATCATTAGATTACTAACATCATGTTTTGCATATCAAACTCTTTGTACTAATCATTATTACGATTAAAATTCTCTTAACTTGCATCCATCTATTTCTTTGTTAAAAGATAAATAGAAGGATTATTACATTACCACAATTTGCCATTCATACAACATTTATTTTTCTATTTAATTAAGTAATAGACCGAGCTATTTGAATCCTACTTAGAAGTGAATATATAATAATATAAGATAGCTGATGCTATATCCTTTATAAAGCATCAGTAGATTAAGTATTTTGTTAATGCATTTACCTGCATGAAATAATGTTGTTCATATGCTTTTTTCTTTTGTAAACAATTTTGACAAAATAAACTTATTATTATTAGAATACTATCCATCCATCTATACCTAGGTAATAAAAGACTAATACAAATTGTATCGTAATACAAATTTATAATATCGAGTGAAATGTCAAAATTATCGTACATTTTCGATTATTCGAGTTGTTTGTACATATTGTGTAAACATTTACAAAAGAAGGTGAAAATGAGCAACTATAAGTTACTGTACGTGTTTGTAGATGAAGCCTGTCGGCCGCTTGTCATGTTGAACAAGTTCTACAAGTTAACACTGACAAGGTAAGACAGCTGTTTTCATTATTTCAACGCGTTTTTATTTTTTGTAGAATATTGTATTTTTTTATGATATAGTTAAAATGCAAATTGTTGCCCTTGCTTCCTTTATTAGCTTACTAAGAGTGATCTTAAAGATACTATACCTACTATGTAAATTTTCACAGTTTATAATAGAACTCCTACAAATATTTATTTTACTTGTAGAGACACATAGAAAATGACTTATGAAATTTAATTAATTTTAAACGATAATTTTACTTTTCATATAATTTGAGTACGTTGGTATATCGTTTGTGTCAAGGACAGGAATCAAGGTTATTAATTTTGAAATTTTATGCCACGTAGGGTCAACAAAGATTTTTTCTTCAAGATGATTAAAACACATTTAAAGCCCAGATATAAAATAAAGAACATTAAATGAGGCTTTATTACATAACCATGTAAATATTCACAGTTTATTATAGAACTCTTGAGCCCTATTTGTAAGTTGTGAAATGCTTTTCAAAGTGAAAGAAGATGAACTTTCCTATGTATTTGACATGGACCACACAAAGTGTGTGCCTGTTATGTCAATGTATTTAATGACGTGAAAATGGTTGTGCATTTTTGAATAGATATATAGTTTTTTGTATTCAAATCTTTAATTCCGGCGTGTTCCGTAATTTATCTTGAATATTCCAACCCACACAATCTATGTATAAGTTATATTACATTTAGTAACATAATTTTCTTTATGAGAATATATGTATATTATATAACCTTAATGAATATAATATGTACATATATACACAAGCTGCGATTTTTCAAGTTAAGTTAAACCTGAGTGCAAATAAAATACTCATAAGGCCGGGATCAACGAACCAGTTACCAACTTGGGAAAGCCACGCTTCGGCATGCATGGGCCGACTCAACCGGCGTGAAACAGCGCCTGCACTGTGTTTCACCGCGTGAGTGAGGATACCGGAAGACCATAATCCGACCCTTCCTCTCATCTCCCTTCACATCCCAAAAGGTCGGCAAGGCACCTCTGGTGTGATGGCTGGTGTCCATGGGCGAAAGTAATCGCTTACCATCAGGGGATACGTATGCTCGTTTGCCACCTATTCTATAAAAAAAATTCGGGTGAAACACATACATGCACACTATTATATTTACAAATATGTATTTTTGAAGGGAGAAATAGCCTTGTTTGAAGTAAAAAACTAGTGTATTTAAAAACATTAACATTCCTTATATTTTACATACGTATCACGTACGTTAAAATAAGAGGAAAATTTAAGAATGACATGAAAAAATAATTTACCATCTAAAGGATCACCGACTTCGAGTATAGGGACCAAGACACCAGCGGTTAGCCCTAACAAAAGCCAGCAACCTTCTCAGTATACGGGCCAATGCAAGGAGGACTGCCTTCTGCATCAGACCCTTGATCAAGCTCTCTAACGTAAGCCTCTAAAGTTGTTAGTCCAGCTCTTGACTATCAATCTTTTCTAATCTGGCTTAACTGTATGGATGGCGTGGTGGTTTATGTGGTGATCTTGACGCTTTCATCTGCACTGATTGTTGCGGATTCAAACCTCTCAACGGACTAGAGTTTGTGGAATCCACAAATTTTGTTCTGATTATGGGTGTAATTTGGGTCCGTTTTATACATATATGTATGTAAAGTTGTCCACGACTAAAGATTTTTTTCTAATGCGGGCGTTATCACTTTTTTAAAAAACAATTCGTGAGCATATACAGCTATTGGTACTATATAATAATAGACCTCGAACTTACATTCTACATCGACAAAATCGTGAGAGACTGTTTTTTTTTAACTTACGCGAGATTTTCGTTATGGAATGGATGGAAGGAAATTAACGCTGTCATTTATTACTTTCTATATTTAGGGTAAAAGTACAACAAAAATATGGTAGTATAGAAAAATAATTTCAAGCCGAACAGACCCACGGTGTTTGAATTGTTTCGTTTCAGAGCTGAGCAAACTAACGTGAATTGGCTACACTTTATTAAGAGAATTCTATCTCATCCCCAAACAGACGCTGTCGTGGAACCTTCAGGAAACGTGCAAGTGTGATCGTTTAAAGCAAACCGGGAGACGAATAGTGCCAGATAAAGCGAGTCGCAACACTAAGATGTGTAGCGATATTAAGCACGTAGTTTGAGAATGATCTAGATGGAGATTCGTTGTGAATGAATGTTAAAGAAAAGAAGATCGACAAGTTAAAGTCAGTAAATAAATGAATCTTATAAAAGTAAAGTAATGAAAAACTCGTAGCTCTGAACTCAAATAAAATTAAGACTATATCTTTTTGTGACAACTTGTAGAGACACATAGAAAATGAATTATGAAACTTAATTAATTTAAAACGATAATTTTACTAATATTATACTTTTCATATAATTTGAGTAAGGTGGTATATCATTTGTGTCAAGGACAGGAATCAAGGTTATTAATTTAGAAATTTCAACCCACGTAGGGTCAACAAAGATTTTTCTTCAAGATGATATAAAACACATTTGAAGCCTAGATATAAAATAAAGAACATTAAATTAGGCTTATTACATACATATGTAAATAAAAATATGTAGGAATGATTTTTCTTTTCTGCAACATTTATTAAAGATATTTTGACTGGTACGACCAGTCAACGGGATAACTTTAAAGCTTTACTCGATAACTGAGGTGCCTAACATCGAACAAATTTTTCAAATCAGACCAGTGCTCCCTGAGATTAGCGCGTTCAACCAAAAAATAAACTCTATAATATTATAAAACTAGTACCTAGGTTGTTCCGGAAATTGATAGCCACAGAATAAATACAATCTCTTCTTTGATGAAACTATTTTGGACGGCTATTTTTAACACCAACCTCCTTTGTGAAAATCACTGGCCACCTAAATATGTAGTTATTTTAATACATAATATGTTTAAAGATTTTCTGCTACTCTTCTTGCAGCAATGGACATCTCACGGAAAGCTTTTCGTGCCATGATTTTCAATGATTATAAACGAGGGTTAAACTTCAAGGAAACTTAACAAAACTACAAGCTGTTTTTGAAGATACTACTCCTACGTTTCATGAGTTTAAAGGTGGCCGAGAGAACTTAGACGATGACACTAGACATGGCTGACCACCAATTATAGTAACACTTACAAACGTCATCCGCTATTATCCGTAAATTTAAATGAAGAAGGTACCTACCAAGCATAAGTATTTATAATATAAGTACGTAATATTTGTATTTTTTCAAAGTTTTGTTTTCTATTCTCTAAATTTCACCTACGTTTTAGCCAAACGAACTGAACGCCTATGGTAGGTACATAATACCTGTAATATGCAACACTTAGGTTGTCTAACTTTTTCTGGCCTTATGGTCCTGGCAATCGCCCACATACAGGTAGGTAAGTAGATATTAAGAATTGCACGCATCTGTTAACCACTTTAATTTCGAGACCATTGCTATTACAAATAATTTTCAATTTAAAAGAAAGGAAAACGAACGTTGGTTCCATTGTTTCGCAGAGAAAATGCGGATCATATTTTTCCCATCGAATTGGTTTCAAATTGAAAATTTTCAATTAGAGCCTATGGAATGCTCGGTAGACAATATTAAACACAGTTGAAGATTCAAATATCACATTGAAAGGACGTGATCATTAATTTAGCCGAATAATGTTGTAATTACTTTTAGACTTTGTTTCCGACCTTTTCTAAAGGTTAAGTATTTCAATTCAATCAAGATTTTCTGTACATTATTTCAGTACTTCAAATACCAGGTAATGTTTAAAACTTTTACTTTAACATATACACGAAATAACATAGTTTAGTATAATTTTATACTGAATATTATAATAAAAAGGAGAAAAATTGAGGAGCTTAAGGGTATGTCTTTAGTGTCTTTATATTTTAGTTCGTAAGACAACTTAGTTGAACGTTTATCTGTATCATTTTTACGTAGAAAATAGAGATTAAAATCGTATTTTCTTGTTATATTATCGCGGGCCAAAGAGATGCTTCAAGTTATTGAAATGCAAGCCAGATCTACTCATTCGTCAGCTATCGCTTACACTTCTTTACTCATTCATCTTAACATTATGATTGTTTTGCTTAAAATACTATCAAATATTAAAACCGAAGCCTAAACATTCTGCCAATTTCTAAATACCTATTAAAAGCCTGATGGCGCAACTGACTTTGAGCAAATCACTAGCAGCTTTTGTTGAATTTTCTCTCAAAAAAGCTAGGCCTTTAGATGAAAAAAAGGAACCAATATTGTTTTTTTTTAAGAATGAAATTTATAAAGAAGACTCGGCAACTTGTAATTAAAAAAGTTAATTTTCATTTAATAAGTAACTAATTGGATGAAAATGTAATTATCTTGGTTGGTCAAAAGTTGTCAATCGCAAGAAAGAGATATGAAATTGATATATCACTTTCATATCTCTTTATTCTTTAATTTTTTTGAATTATTTCTTATTTAATCTAATGAAGATCATTTATTTAATGTCATCAAATTAATTTGTGACTTCGCATGAACGAATAAAGCCGGCTTTAATTGGGACTTATACTCTGTTATCAGAAAATCCTAGATTTACAGCCTAAAATGGATGTCTCATTTTACTTCATGTCATGTTGCTATTATTAAAACCATACTGGATAAATTGTAAGAAATTATGTACGACGACCAAATCAGAGACAAATAAAATAACCTTTTAATCTACATAGACAAGTTATTTAACCGTATAAACCAAAGAAATTGGCATTAAAAAAAATAAGAGGGAAGAAAAGTATTTTTTTTTACAATATATTTATTGTAATGATCGCAATTTGAAAAATGTGCGGTAAGTTAGTTTTAAAACCAACGTCAGAAAAGTTACTTTTTAAAACATTCACCGTGGGAGATTCTTCGGCATGAATGGGCCGGCTTGACCAGAGTGATACCACGGAACAGAAAATAGATGAGAAACAGCGCTTGCACTGTGTTTCGCCGAGTGAAGATATCAGATGCCCTTACCCCAACCCCTTTCCGCAACCCCTTTTCCCATCCCCCTCCCTATATCCTAAAGGCCAGCAATGCAGTTGTCACGCCTCTGGCGTTGCAGTTGGTCCATGGGCGGTGATAATCGCTTACGGTCAGGTGATAAATTTAGTCTTTTGCCATAGGTGGCATATAGGTGGAATAGGTTCCATAAAAAAAACTCTCGAAAAGAGTTACGGTATACAAATTACTAAGAAAAGATCCAGTAGCGAACTTTAAAGGCCCTGATATGATGAGACAAATTGCATTGATAACACGATACTCTTTCATGATACACTAAATAAAATAACTATTCGGCAACAAAGCGTAGACACTATATATTATCCGCCACTTTAGTTTCAAAGTTAAATGACATTAGCTTCTAATTAAGTCAACTCAAAGCAATCATCCATTTAAAACACTCCTAGAGAGGTAGAGTACTGTAAACAGTTGCCATGGAAAAAAGACGTGGAGTCGCAGAGAATTTAGAAATACTTGAAGATAATTTTTCACTCGGCACGCATTCAAATTGATTAGTATTTTTATCACGTTCTCTTAAATCCTCCCCAGTGACAATCCTTTTAATTAAACATTAAAACATTTCTTGTCGCCTATTCCAGGCTCGGAACGGATTCAACGTAAAACGAGCTTAATTACGCCTATTTCCTCCATAATTTACAACTGTGTAACTTAAAGCTTCAGTGTGTGTTATAAAAAAATTATCACCTGTTTATTTTTTTAAGATTGCATTGCGCAATACGGTTTTGAAATATTTTTATGGTGGTGGACCGGCGAAATATTATAGTGTGTGGTGGTAGGAGGGGGGAGGTGCGGTCCACGCAAACTCTCTGCCATAAGCTCGCTGGATGCCGCAAGGGGCGACCGCGCGCTCTTTCGGGAAACTCCGCATGAGATTCGTGAAGTCGTTTAAAAATTTTATGTTCTCTGTGACGTGTGTTCGTGTTTGTGACTGAGTGGATTGAAAATTATGGAGATCTGTATTGTGTCTCTTTGAAGGAATCACCGGTTCCTTTCATGGTGAGTTATAATTGCTATTTATTGTGTTTGTTTTTATATTTATATTATTTAAAACTGGTTATAAAACTTCAGAAATAAATATAAAATATTAATTAACTCGTAAAACATGATCATCAAAAATAATTGTTGTCAGATACTGTGATAAAAAGTATATTATAAGTCTCTTTTAAATTAAATCTGAGCGATGAGAATCCTTTTCATATATAGCTTTAAGAATATGATCTTGATTGTGATGATTCTTCTTAACATTATCCTAAAGCTCAAGGGCCTTCTATTGACAACAATAAGCTACACACTTATGTTGACAATAGAAAATCTCGGACTGAAATTAATAAGGGGTAAGAAAGACTACCGCAGCGTGATATTGTTACTCCGTATAATTTAGTCATCTTTAGGCTGGTCATCTTTGTTTGAATATATTTCGTACGTTGTACCCAGGTCGGTGAGATAAGATGTTAGTATTCTCTTGAAAGTCTTTAGTATACGGAAACCTAAATAATGAAATATGCAAAGTAAATATACTTCGCTTCTCTCTCAAATCAAATCTTAAATAAGATTTGCTTGCGAAATATTTGTTTAAGAATGCGTTGTTCTATTTACTTGAATAAATTTCGGATACTCGCTTGGATATTTAGAGAGCTGTATTTACTCTAATTAAATTTGTTTTGGTATTACGAAACTTTGAACTGTACTGTATATTTAAGTTAGAAGTGTGGATGTAAAAGGGTTAAATTAATATTAAAGTTAAATAAACCATATGTAAATTAATAAATATTTGACGTATGTTATGACGATCTAAATTGTCATTTAAATTAGAGATGTACTGATCACATCGTGTTAAGCTAGAGTTGTTGTTAAAGCACTGTATTAAATTAAATCCTTATATTATTAGCTAACCAGTAATATTTGCTGACATAATAAAACCGAATAGTTTATTTTTTTACTTAGGTACAAATTTGGTTAATACTTTCAAATTAAGATAGAGTATTTCTCAAATAAGGCCATAGGTCGTGTAACATTACGCTACGATTATTAGTAGAGGAACAGTGTTCATAATGTAGGTTAAACTATGGGAATTTTCATGTAAAAAGGGTTTATATATTTGAAGATTTTGTTCTCTTTAGTATAGGGAGCCTACAAAAAATTTGCATAAAAGTCTGCACGTTTTTCTTCTATCCCCTTGGTTCTTTTTGAAATGAAGCGTCTTAAATATAGCAAACATACATACAATTCTTTTTCATAATGTAGGTATAATATTGGATTGTTACTATCAGTACTACAACGTCTTACTGAATCTGTAAAAAATAAAAATAAATTTATCAGAGTTTCCATTTTTGTCACGCGCTAAGAAAATTTTCTGTACTTTTTTATATTAATTATAATTATAAATATAAATGAAATTGGGTATAAGTAAATTAGTCATTAAGAAATTTCATTTATCTGTGCATAGTATAAAAGGTTTTCATTCTTAAAATAATTTTCTAAAAAAAGAAAGAATCATATCCAAGATAAAGAACAAATACGAATTTATTTTTGAAAAATTACTCATTCAAATATAAATAGCAAAATTATAAAAATACCTTCATGTTTATGAACATAACTCATTATTTTATAGTTGACGATTACATTTAAAAAATAAACTATTGTTACGTAAAAGAATTAAATTCATTAATATCTTTGTGTAATGACAATTAGTTAAAATAAACATTGAAAGATGTTTAATATTAGTGTAAGAAATATGGATTAATTAAACTTTCAAAATAAATTTAAAACAAACTATAGCGTGATAAAGTATTTTAACTTATTAAATATTTTATATATTATAGATCGACATGTTTAAACATGATTTACGAGTAAGTACTTCTGAAATAAATTATTTTTCATTTTATGCTCCCGATTTACTCCAATAACATACAACGAAAATAAACTACACTAAAATATTTAATCAACATTAATTAATTACACATTATAGTATTCTGTGATTCTGACTGCTGATTTATCTGTTAGTTTTGTGATAAACAAGATTATTCTTCCTCATTTTGGGTGTAATACTTCGATAACATGTATATATACGAATATGTTGAAGTAGTCTGGTTACCGTAGCACTCAAACTCTGCCTAATTTGGTATAAAATAATAAATACATATAAATGTATGTTCTAATTTCATAGCTATTTATGTTCTAAGAATATGTAAAATGTTTTTGCAAGACACTTATTACATAGATGCCCAATTTAGTACACGAACTGTGAGTAAAGTGGTAAGCGTCAATGCTGTAAGAGATTTGAAATATCAGCAATTGAAATCGCGACAATCAGAAAAACTGATACATCTTTCTATGATTTCTTGCGAACGAAAATACTGCTTCGTTGAGTTGCATGATTTCAAGTATAAATACTTCGCGCTTTGATATTGTCATTTTTATTTGCATTTGTTACAGGAGTTTTCTTTTAGTATATCATAAAATCGCTCAGAGACGTCTTATCTGGTAACTGTCAGGGATCTGCTCTCTGTGCACATTTGTCCTTGTTCCATTGTCTGTGTTCATATTAATGTCTTGCCGCCTAATCCCTATCATTATCGGTTACGTCTATGTCAGCACTATTATAAAGAGATGCCTAATTTATTTCGAATCCGCGGATATTTCAACAATGTAGTCTTTGATACTTTAATATTGGCTGGATTAATGAAGAAGGCAACGGATGATACATTCATCATCAACCAACAACCCATAATGTCCCACTACTGGGCTCGGGTCTCCTTTCTGGAGAGGGTTAAGGCCATACGTCCCCACGCTGGCCAAGTGCGCGTTGGGGACTGGCAAGAATACGTTGTGGCTACGTACGCCTTCGGGCGGCTTAAAAACAAACCCGAATGCCTCCAGCTAAGCTTCACGACTGTTATCGTATGATAACAACCGGGACCGACTGCTTAACGTGACCTCCGAATCACGGAGACGCTCATGGTAACATGCCACCTGCGATCACCCATCCAGGTACTGACCCCGCCGTTGTTGCTTGTTTCTAATCACTGAGTGCAACTGGGCTATGAGCACCTCGGATGATACAAATCATATTAATTTTAGCGTTAGAAAATTAACACATTTCTCCACCAAAAAGAGTACCGTTGACCTTACATGATGTGTGTATACCAGTAACCACCGATGGATACTAACGATCACAGTTACGTCCAAATTATTTTTCCAGGGCATCGACAAATTGAGACTATGCCACAGAAAGCTTCCAAAAAATTGAGTGCATTTCGAAGGTGCGGCAGTGTTTCAACTCTCAACACTGTTACAACTTTTTCCGTTCAATTTTGATTTTGCATATACCCACTAGTACCCACTTCAATTGCAAAGGATTTTTGCATATTAACTGAAGAATATATTTTAAGGATGTTTAGAATTTATTATGGTGTATTTTCGATGATATATATTTTATGAACATACTCATGATTCACATCATATTGTAGTTGGACAGTTTCATTTATTATTTTTCATTTTTATTTCATTTGTAAACGGTGTTGTATAAAGATGAAATAGCGAGTTTTAGTCGAAATATACATTTGACATTTCAGACCTTAGAGAGCGCTTATACGAGACGAATTTATTTGGCGCAAACCCAACACATTCGTAGCGTGACAAGAGCGTGAGCCTGTCTAGAGACAGTAATTAGAATTTACATTCGCTATTAACGTAACATAAAACTCGGTGACCGTGTGGACAATACGCGGGGACTAATAGAAAACTTTCGTTTCATTTAACCGAACTTAAAGAATCTTCTCTTATTGTTAGACAGTTGAGAGTTACATATGAGCTGGCTTGACCGAAAGGATATATTAGGCTCATAGAATACTGGTGTCAAGTTCATCTTGTGTTGTTTTCAATCGAACAAGCGAGGTTACCGGAGGGAAAAATTAGACTCTTAGGATTCAACATAATTGCTTCTTTTAAGTTACAGATGACCGTGGACGATGTCTTTGTATTAATTGTCAAAGGCTCTTTATACCCATTGCATGTATGCTTGTTGCCAGATTACTCTAAAAGTCCTAATGAAAATGCTGTGAACTTTCTCAGTAATTTCCGCACCACTCATCGGTAGATTAGTAAAGAATGCTTTTGGCATTAAGTCACCCATTATATATTTTGTGCATAAAGCTAACATATAATCATTAATTGATATTTAATGTAAAATATTAACAATAACTAAGAATAGAGATAATAACTGATATTACGATATACGATATCAAAATATCAGCTAGGATTAAGGTGGGAAGGCGGGGGGCCTTCGCACCTTAAGTAAGTAAACTTAAATACTGGCAAACAACTTAGTCCTCTAATCTTGCAGGAGTCTATGGGCGCTAGCAGTCACTTTCCATCAGCCAGTGCCTTAAAGGTCGCGCTCAAAAGTCGCGCTTTAATTCGATAGGAAACAAGGAGAGTTATATAAAAGAATTAAGAAATAAGAAGCAAATACCTTATATATATTTACATTTGGTATTAAATTTAAGGCAGTTTTATAATAAGTAAGGAAATATTTTGAAAGGTTAAGTCTGCCCTGAAGCTCCACTGAATAAGACGTCTACAATTCGCCGACTACAGTTATGTATCCATCATACCTAGAATAATCTTATTTACAAGAACCTATAGAAACCTTTTAATTTAACAAGCAGAAATACGAAGTACAACAGAGAAGCAAAATTTTGATAAATATCTTTGTTTGTCGTATAAGAAAAATACCTTAATTTAGAGCACTCGGTTCTTTGTATTGAGCTTGTGGTGGAATTTACCGAATTGTGTTTGGTTGGTGAACTGGATTTCTCAACATAAGATTTATTTTTTCGTTATAAAGATGTTGGCTTTTGGCCTTGACTTTGGTTGTTTTAATATGACATTTTGTGAATAATTACGGTATTTTAAGCTTTTAAATTTAATACAAAGAAACTAAGATTTGGCAATTATTTATTAAATAGACTCAATATATGAAATCTTTAGTTTTGTAAGGGGGACGCCATATTTAAATAAAACGAACTACAAATACAAAATGGCAATGTTTCAGTTATTCTTTCGTTTAATAAAATATATTATATATCTTCAAAACACTTATATTTAATATTTCTCGCTAAAAATATCAAAGTTTGTAAAAGAACATTTCGTAAAATGCAAACTTTTGCATCACTTATGCATTAACTGGGTCACATTTTAGCTTTTAATGTTTTGAAGTGACTAACTTATGTAGAGTAGCTAAATAGTTAACCGTTTACAAACGGTAAACCTCTAAATAATTATACAGGTACTACCTTTTGACCGTAGTTTCTTCTAATTATTTTATATTTAAATTCGCTGAAAAGTAATATTTCTTAATTGATATACTCTTGTGTGAAAAAGAGATGGAAAGTGAAAATTGCGTGCAACTTGGGTGTTACAAACGCTTTGTCGGTCTTTGTCTTAAGAACGGTTATTTCTTTTCATAGGACTTAGTTGAAACGCTTAAAAAAAAGAAAAATATTTTTTCAATAAACATGAAAAAGACTAAATCTGGAAATTAAAAACTAGCTAAAGTTTAACTAGTTTCAATTCACAATAAACAGAAAACAAATAAATATTATTACAAGCATCAAAGATCCGTAAAAATTAAAACTTATTTCCTTCTTTACTTCTCTAGTAATAAAACTTGTCTAATATTTTGTTCGTGGTAACATTTCAAAATTTTAATTAATACTTTTTAAAAATACTCAAAACCCCAACAAACCCAATAAATAATAAAGTGAAGAGCTTATGCAAACTTGCTTTGAGATAACCATACTTTGGCACAAACTAGTTAGCTCGACCGAGTAATGCGTTGCTGCCCTTAAGGTCCACCAGCAGTAGAGGAACGGGGGTTTAGATCTCCTTTTCGGTAACCTAACATACTCAGTAAAAAACAACGCAAAAATTGCTTACCAACGATTATTTGTGAGGCCGTGGTCTCACTCCTGTCGGGCCTATATATGTCGCAAGCAACGCTCTCACGTATAAGATCGTAGATGCGAAAGTTTCCACGCCTGGCTACTCTCCTGTATATTTTTTTGGCTATGGAAAATAGTCAAAAAAATATGGCTTTTTCCCTTTTTAATAATAATTACCTTTTCCGACTATGAAGTCAATCTTAATAGAAACCAGCATAAACCCTATACCATGTTATACATTATTCCAATCTCGATTAGTCATATTCGATATTTTAATCTAGATTACCTATCCCAAAATATGTTAAATCGATATCAACCAGAGAATTAATTCAGTAATTCGTAAATCAATACAGTAATCGTTTTAATTTAAGCCAACGTGTTTCGCCTCGAGCAAGCAGAAATATTAGAAGCATTTTTAATAAGATTATAATTTGCTTTGTACAAGCAGGCTTTTGGAATTCGTATAATGATTGTTTTTTTAATTACTTTGGATAATTGAATAGATTCTTTTAATCTCTTTTGGGGGCTCCGTTTTTAAGAGTACGCTAAGAAAATAAATTCTCTCTTTTAGTAAATATCTGTATTACATAAATAGGAAGAAGCACCGATTACTAACTACGAAGAAATTTCGTAACATCGTATAAAGCATATGAGCAAACGGGTCACCGTTGTTAAGTGACGACCGCCGCGCCACTCATGTTTACTTAAACTCTGCGATATTGATGTGTGTGTGAGTACGATGAGAGTCACAAATGGATTGTCCCATTTTAAATGTACCCTCTGGAATTATAAAGCTCGTGGATTTGCTATCTTCACGCCACCCACACGGTGAAAAGTAACACAAAAAAATAATTAACACCAATTTTCTGGGAGACCCCTATGACTCCGCTCGCGTTGGCTTAATGCGCTGAATCACGAAACAAAACCCCGTTAAAACAAGTTAGAGTGAGCATTAAACAAAACGATTAGAAGTTTTAATAAATACAATAAAGAAATGTCGTCATTAATATGTTAAACGGAACGAACAATATTGAACAATAAATTTACAATAATTAGTCCCTATTAGTATGTAACTCTAAATCACTTCCCGCGGGACGCGTACGAGCCAACCGATAACGTTTCACACGAATGATATATGACATACTCAATATAGGATATTATGTTCGTTATACGAATAACTATGTACGTTAATGTGCGGAATAACCGCATGTGACGGCTTTACTATTGTAACAAAAGCTTAAGAAAAGGATGATCAAATTTAGAAAAAAATAGTTTCTATATGTTTTTATTAGTGTGTACTATAGTACGAATGATATATGTACTTATTTACTAACTACATGCAAACATTATAGGTTTGAGGTTATTTTTCAATATTTTTTTTTGTTTAATTTAGTCAATACAATCAGAATGAAACGAATTATTTTGAAGATATCTATAGTAAATGTATATTTCTTATATCTGATAAATTTTGGCGGATTAAACTTATTTGAAAAGAGTTAAATTGTAGTTAAAACTTGTCAAAATACTATTACAACGAACAGCACACGCCAAGTGCAAATATCTAATAGGGATGATTCATACATGATACCTAATTAGCACTGCAACGGAAACTTAAACACTTGAATATGCTGAAACACTTTTAAAACTATAACTTTTTGAAAAGCGCTCTTGCCTCGTTACCTCAACTTTGTTGACGGAAGTAATGAATTGACTTGTCCACAATGAAATACATTACTTAGGTTTGAACATTTTTTGTAAATATATATTTAATATTTTATGGTACAAGGGGTTAATAAGTTAATTATAAGTTACAAAAACATAAGTACCACACTTTCAGTGAACCTCCACCCTCCTTTAAATTTTGGATTTGTAAAAGTTAGATCAGTACGGCGTTAAACTCACTCACTTGGTAAAAAGCGTCAAAAGAAATAGATACCCAACCTCGGTTTTCTCAGAGTACAGTCCAAAGAGAGATACCAAGTTGGTCAGCCGACGCATATGGCATGTGTCGTAGCATGTCAGTTTCATTGAAAAAACATAGTATCTTCTTATTTTTTAACAGAGACAGAGAAGGTAAAAGTTAGATAGAGAAAAAGAGTAATAAAAAGAGAAAAAAGAATTTGGTAGAAAGAGAAAGATTGAGAACAATAATATAAATGGGTTTGAAATTCAAAATAATAATTCTTAAACAACTCTGATAAATTGAAAAGGACACGGAGAACAATTTTAAAATTGCAATATAACAAAAACTAACTAATAATCTCTTACACATAGTGAATTCTTATTACTTTCTGGTAGTTTTGATCAAACATACGTGAAACAAAAATATCTTTTATATATTCCCGTACAGGCATAGAGTAACTAACAAAAACAAGCTTAAAATTAAATGTTGTTTTAAAAATAGATTTAGAAACGTATGGACATTTCAATATAAAATAACTTCAATAAAGCACACCAGGGGGGCTTAATAAAATTTCCTACATTAATTCAGTTTGGGCTGTCAGATTACCAGCCGTGTTGGTGTTGGCGTATACTTCGTTACGACCAATCGTTCGGTTTGCCGCTTCGCAAATACCTATTAGTGGAGTTTGCGCAAACATTTGTCCCAAAATTTTCTTAATATCTGAAAGTATGAGGTCGTCATACTACGTTGGGTAAAAGAGAGATTCGGAAATCAATAACATGATTTTATAACTCAATTTCAATTCTTCCTTTTTCTGCAATTTTTGCTTTTGCAATTCAAACTATATTACATGGCAAAATGTATATTTATTTAGATTAAGATTAGCTGTTGCTATTGTGTTATAAAAAATGCTCATATTGTTACATAAGAAACAGCTGAAGAACAGCAGAAATAACTAATGATTTTTTTAATAACATCACTGTGCATTAAAATATATTCGTAAAATGGCCCTAGAATGAACAATTTCGTGGCATGCAGGTGTTCTCTTTAAAATAAATTAAATGATTCTACCATTTTTACGATGGCCTCACCCAGGCACTCGTATGTAAATTGATGCGTTCAAATATTTTCCAGAGTTTCGCTGATATGAGAGGTGATTCATTCATGACATGTTCATTTTTCATGGCTCTTTTAAATTTTGTATTCCATCCTTATTTTGGATTATTTTAAAAAATGAGCAATGTTTTTGGAGTTTAAAACATTTTTATTTTATACATCTGCATCCAGCACCCAAATGGAAGAAAGGTAGTTACACGGTGCAATTTTTAATTCACAATTTATATAATAATGTAAAGCATGTTCTAATATATATTCATAATAATTAAGCTTTCAAAACTGTTTTTATTTTGGTATAATCCCGTTTAAAGGTCTTTATTTCTCATTTAGACAATTGTCTCTTACATGAAAACAATATTGAACAAAATAATATACATTAACTCGATGTAGGTGCAGTAAAAATAATAATAATACGTTAAAAGCGAGCTCTCTGCATTCCTGTGATAATTCGGTGGCCCAAATGACAAGATTTTACTGAGAGAGTTTATTTTTTATGAATTCAAATCATTTTTTTTGCTTCCTTAAACGTTATGTTGGGTTTCCCATAGTCAGTTCTTACATTAGGCAATACAAGGTGATTGGTGTGACATGTAGCATAATGGCTGGTTGATGGTGAATTAATTTGTGAGTGTGTAATCTATGATTCATTTTATAGTTAAGATATATGTCAAATATGCATAAAGTTCTTTTATGTTTAGTACTTTAGTGTCCCTGTAAACAGTATTACTTGGTGATTAAAAGTCAACTATGTAATCATTTTATTGATTTGTTCGGTTTAATTTTAATTAGGGTCAAGTTTGATTCTTCAGCTACATGCAGGCGTCTCTCATCCGTTCTTTTTATTGGCCACCACTTTGATCCATGCAGGACGGCAGGTTTGATGGTCATTTTATATAATTGGCCCTTTAGAGTTAATGGGGACTTGGGATCGCAAATATTTCCCCCGTCACTTCTAAAAGGTACTAGTACTGGTACTAAAAGGTAAATTAAGTGAAGATAAAATAGATGGGATGAGGAAGTCAGGGTATAGGAAACCGATTGTCTCGTACTAGGAAACTGAATACAGAGTGAGGCAGCTCGAAGAGGCCGGGGTCATATGTCCGTATTTAAGTCCTGTGATTTGGAGATTTCACATGGGCAGGGACACCTACTCACCAAAAGTTTGAAAAAAAGGCTGTGATTAATTTTGATTGCTGATCAACATTACAGGTACTATAAGTAAGTGTTCCGAATAAAATCAATTAATTCAAAAATAATAAAAAAACGCTAAAAATTCACTAGTTTCCGATTTATTTCTATGTATAACTATCTATCTGGTTTCTGGTACTAAATTTAAACTTTCTAGGTCATCTGGAACTGGGTAAGATTTTGATCTATAGGTGTGTCGTTTCAGTGATAAAAATGACGAGCTTTAGGCATTAACATTTAAATAGCAGTTTAAAGGTGTGTTTACGAAATTTAGAAGACATGTGTATCTCATAAGTCTAAATATATGAACCCAATTCAAAATGCCTATGTGAAATAGGTTTTGATGGTGTCAAAAGTGACTCCACATTGTTCGTGTAATATTAAACACGGCGCTGCTCGCAGGTTCTGTTACCTTGAACTTGCTCTGATACGCTACCGTGTATCTAGATACTGAATAGTTTTTAAGTAGCAGAGAATGACTGGCAGTATCAAAAGCTATTTAAAAGTGCCATACGCTTATTGTATTTTTTTTTTTAATATTGGAACGTACATAAACAGAAGCACTGAGTGTGTTTAGTAGCATCGAGTTCGAAAGCCGTATTGCTGATTGTATGTAAATTCAATTTTGTTTAGATACTCATCTAACTTTTTATAGATATTTTTTCAAGTACCTGGGAGGGTACTAGTAGCACTAAAATCGGTTTGCAATTTTAACTTCTAACTACCTATACTGTATTGGTATGAATAGCACTCTCTGTTATTGCACTAATTTTGCAAATTTCCACACTCGCTCTGGTGTGTAACTCAATTAATTTCACTGTAGGAATCAAGTTTCAAAACTTTATCCAAATTCATCCACCTCAAGAGTAATTACTTCTACGTGTGTTCCAAACTAACCAAATTGTTCTATTTCATACATATATTTTGGTCGGTAACCATCGAATAGTAAACTCGAATTTCCAAACGTACCTAATTGAGGTTACGAGTAGCTCGTGTATTATTATATAAAAATCTTATAGTAAGTATTTTACTGTAGCTGTTTATAATTTACACATTGTTAGGCGTCGGAATATGCAATTTAATCAATCAAAGTTTGCTTTTAATCGTGGCCACGTAAATCGCTAAAACTGTTTTTATTTTACATTTTATCCGTTTCTATTTTCCTATGGGATCGAACATGACAGGATATAAAAATGGTACACAGAACCACACCCTAAAAATCAAAAATATATTTTTAGTGATAAAATTGCAGTGACAAAATTCATTCAATAATATGTTTAACATTTAGAACTTTTCATTGTTTTAAAGACCACTGATTAGTAATTTAGTTAATTAATCAGTTGATTTTTGCTTTATAAACTTATATAGATTTAAGAAGAATATCAACAGGTTATCAAGAATAAGCTTCAAAGAAATATGACGGGCGGGGGATCAAAATCCCGCCTTCTTCAATTTGAGACATTTGAAACATTCTAGTTTCTAAGCGTGGATTTGATCGTGATGTGATACTCCACCTACATAATCGTGTGGTAAGTCTATCACTAGTAGGTAGTAGGAAAACTGCTAGCTATAGACTAGTAACCAAATAATTAATTTATTAAAAATAATAACCATCACATTCACATTTCTATTCTTTTATTCCAAATACAAAAAAAAAACTTCATTTAACATATTTTCTTATGTTACAAATTATTATTACTTATGTGACACTTGAAGTTTCTTTTATTATATTCCTATATTATACTGACTTCAAATAATGTAAAACACTTTGAATTTCTAAAAGAGAGAATATTATCAACATTTTATAGGATTTGGTACAAAAGAAAAGGTCAATTAATAAGTCGGCCAGACTAAGAAGGCTTGATTATGAGTGCTACCAGATGGTGATTAATGTTTAATTAAAATAGCATATTAAATATCTATGTTCAAGATCTCTCATAGTGTCGACTCCGATGTTTAATATTTCCTATCTGTCTACGACAATAATATCTAAATATTGTTTCTATACACAGTAGTATAATATTGTTTGTATAAGCCCCTGCCTTTGAAGAATTATGCAAGTTTTTGGTGTTTACCCATGTTTAGAAACCCCAACACGCCTTACCTGAAACTATTTCTCATTCAACATTTACACGAAGTCTGTAGCGACTTCAAAACAAACTTGAAACTAGGAAATGTCGGCTTTTGAACTACTTTCAGGACAACGATAACATGTTACGCAATAAAGGTCTAGTTCTCTCTTTGAAAGTATCTGTATAGGTTCTAAACTATAAACACTTCATCAAACCTATTGTTTAAGAAGTGTCCATTTGTATAATTACGGCACGTTATGGTATTAGCAATATTATAAAGACAGATTTTTTGCCGTAAACTAATTACCTACCGATTAAACTTATAGATATCGCTATTCAGTGGAATGTTTATACATCTTTTAGAGATAACTTCAATGGAACAACTATGTTGGCGCGGATTTAACAATCTTTAAATGATATTGTGTAATGTATATATTATCTAAAATGTTCCAAGTTCGGTTCGTTCCTCACTTAATATAAACATTAAATACTATGTACATTATTCTACAATATTTACAGACTAAAAATCTGTGTCCATGAGAGCCATTTGGTTGAAATTTTCATTTATATTTCCTAGACATCGACATGTAGCTAAAATAGTGCTACTAAAAAATAAAGCATTCTACTAAAAACTTCATCGATAATTTAAATATAAATAATCTTGAAGCACATTGCTCCTCGGTTTTTTTAAAATATAAGTAAATCTTCATCTATTTACATTTTTTTAAACTCAGTTATATAAAAGTTAGAGATAAGCGAAATCATATTTTTTTCTATAATCAATAAGAATTACAGGTATGTAACCACAAATTATTGTTTGTTAGTATTATATTGTATCCCTATAAGTATGTAGTTACAGCATCTACGTTTTTCCAGGAACTTTTCAATCGTAAGATAACCTTTTCATTTAAATGAAGTTTCTTGGAAAATTAACAATTGTTTATCCCATATCACCTGCCTACTTAGAACTATATTCCACTTCTGGTTGCATCCGTCTAACCACACACTAATAAATAATAATATGCTTAATGAAATTCCTGCATTAATTCCCAACTCCACTGTATACTGTCAATTAAACTAAGTGCAGGGCTACCGCGAGCTTGCAGTTTAGCTTGCTGTTTGAGGTGCACTGTGGTTAGAATGTGTAAGCAACGGAGACATATTGACTCTGTGACGTAGCTTATCAGAATCATGTATACATGTTGCTATGTATAGTTTACATGTTTATTTGTATTGGGTTAGTAGAATGGAGTACTTTGTTGTCTGTTAAGAAGCAAAATTCAAATCAATGTGGGCAAACTACATATAACGGATGCCTGGCAGCGCCATAATCTGGAGACGAAATCGGGCGCTTCTGACCGATACTCTTGGAGGCTATTAAAAGATGTTTATACCCAAAAGTAGAAATTTTATGGCTGAGATGATGATACATATGAATCTTGGGTTTTATATGATAGGAAAGACCATACAGGTTTGTTAGAAAGAGGTGTAATACCTGGATTTAGAATAACAAGTCAGGTAATTCAAATACTTAAATAATTTAAAAAAAAGATTAATAATTATTTTGAAGAAAGAATTTGTAGAAGGTCAAGTAGGATAATAAGTGATTTTCAGTATCATTGAAAATTCTGATAAGGAGAGAAGGAATATACAATATTCCAAGACAAAAAACAGTAACCAAATAAATAGATTGATTGAGTAACAAAATAAACGAAAATGGCTGGTGAACTTTTGAACACAATAGAAAAAATAAAACAATTTTGAATAAATCTTGCATAAGTGGCTCACAATTTCACGTTCATAGAATGTTCTTATTCCTTAAATTATTGTACTTAATGCCTCTAGCTCATCACCTCATTTCAAGAAACGTTTTGTATTTCTCATTTACATCAAACGCACAACACAATCACTTTGAACTCCCAGCCGTTACTTTTTAGACGTGCCTAAACACTGACAATGCCTGTCAGTCTACATATATTACACTTATGTACATATTTCATGTATATATATTATATCTGACTAGGATTACGAGCTTGATTTGTTAATTTATGTGTTAATATGTTTTGTATTCTGTATTGATCTTTTTCGTTATTATCTGACCTATTCTAGACTTTCTGATAATGAGAAAAAAAATCGTTGTAAATGTGTTGTTTGTATATTAGAATATTAATCTACAAACATAGAAAAGCCATCCCGACAGAACTGGACCAACTTAACCTGAGTAATACCACGGCCGTACAAAAAACTGGTGTTAACACCAGTTTAAGCAAATCTTTTTTATTTGTCCACCGAGTGAGTGACATTAATGGAGTCCAAATATCACCATACTCCCTTTATTCTCTGAATAGAGAACGCAAAGAAAGACTTACTCTTGACTCTTGAGTCGCAAGAGTTCATAAACGATGATAGTTACTTACCGTCAAGTGTCACATCTGATCGTTTGTCCCTCTTTAGATTAAATATAGGGTATAAAATTAGACACTGTATTCCTTTTCCTTAAAAAACTTTGTGTAAAACCAATCTCTTAGTTAATTTTAACGTTCAATTTACGTTGATCAAAACATTTAACTAAAAAAATTGTATACGGAGTGTTCTCAGTACACTAAATTTCACTCATTTTTAAGACTTTATAAATCTTTTGCCAATGGCAAACTTTCATCACAAGAGCAATGAAGCTAAACTCCGAATTTTCAATCTTTGTTAGCCAAGATATTATTTTGTTCACTGTCAATTTTTACACTTTTATGTCTGCCTACCAAACAATAACTTAATTATAAAATGAAACATTGTAATTGGGTGGAAAATTTAACAAAAGTGAGACTTCTTTGAAAATTATTAGGGTGTACATTCATCGTGATCGTCGATTTCTAATAAAGTGAAAAAAGTTATATCAAAAAAACTACTCAGCCTTTTTCAAAAGTTTTTAAAATATTGTTAAAAAATACAGTTTTATTAACGGTCAGCAGGGGGAGTAAGGTAAAAAACAAATACGAAACTCCAACTTCCCTAAACCTTTTATTCTTCATTTGTGATGACTTCCTTTTGGTGTCTAATTTAAATGAGAAGAATATCTATGTTCTCTAGGCAATCATAACATCCTTAGAAATGCAAGGACATCAACTTATTAAGTTCCTACAGAGTTCACATAAATAATTCTGAATCTCAAATTAAACATGAGAATTTAATATTATTTCTGCAATGACAACATACTGTACAAGATATTATTAACGTTAAGTATGCAACATTAACAATGTGAATAATAATAATCCAATCCACCCTTTCATTTAAACTGTCATCTGCCAAAGCAATTAATCAATTGCCAAAGGATTAAAACTATGAACAATATATAGTATAAAAGAAATTCCAGTCTTTTATACTTTTCATAGCAATGTTTGGTCAGTACGAGGCTACGAACTAATAAATTTATTTTAATCGTGTTTCCTTACATCCCGATAATAAAGGTAAATTATCGAAGCCGTGTCGAGACACGGCTATAAAAATGTAGGTCAAGTACCTCCGTGTATAACTGGGTTTAGAGCCTGTTTAATTGTCAACCAGAGTCAATAAAAAATTATTAAAAAACTTTCCTCAGGGGCAATGTTAGCCATTTTGTTTAATAGGATTTCGCGGTCTACTTATATTGGTAATTTTGGCACTAGTAAGAGATTTGCTATAATACTCCCTTGTTTTTAAACAAGAGTTTTATTCAAGTAAATAACAGTTAGTAGCTGTTTGGAAATGTTTAAAGAGTAGTTTTATAGACTTTAACTAAATACTTTCAACGGTTATTCATCTAACAGTTTTTTACTATACAGTAGAATACTATAGGAGATGATTGCTTTGAAGAATCTTGGATAACAAATCATACATGCCGGTTATATCTGCTTGCATTTTTGATCCTATTAGAATTTTTTTTTTTAAAGATTGTTTTAAAAACATATACCATTGATTATAATTTACCAATATTTAATTAAATTAGCTGTAAGTGTTGACATAAAACCCGTGCTGCATGTTCCGAGAAGCACAATGCTGAAGTAACGAGTATTTTTGGCTCCAAATAATATTTATTTTAACGTATATGTTTAAAAATGTGAAGACAAAGGATTTCCTTTCATTAGGAAATAATCTATATTAGCATGCTGCCTGCATGCCTTATGCTAGCATGAACCGCCTATCATTGTATCTATTTTATTTAATCCGTTTGACATACACTTTTATAAATATCAACTTTACAGAATAAAGTTTATTTTAATTTATATACTACACGCCTTCTGGTTCACCCGTCAGGTGCTTGTGCTCATCGAAAATGCTTGTTCATTATTTTAAATAAATGTGTTAACAAAATTGTGTAAAAATTTCAAGCTTACTACAAGTTTTATTATTCACGTGTTATTTACAATTCTAAAAATACATGGGTTGTTGACGTGCAGGGCTAATGCGTGCCAGGTGATGGTTACCGTACTTAGCATGCTATGATTCATCACTATAAGAATTTCTAGCCTTAGAGACATACCATTACTGGGAGGGCTCACTAGCTGCTTTACAACAACGCCTATCGATGTTCGCGAAACTTCTATCTTAGGGTTCATCTACTTAGATGTTCAATGTCCACTTGGAAGCTCAAGTGATTTCTACTAGATCGATCGCGACATACCACTTCACCGTAAAAGGTAGGTAAGGCCACCCATGACCTTTTAAAATTTTCACTTGAAAAGAAAAACAACAGCACTTCTTAAATAATATTTTTATTTTATCCATTTGTAACGGCCTAATAGCACGCAAGTGTTTTCAAATTTAATGTAACTGCTCATTAAGAACTTTGAGTTTTATTACAGACGTGGAAAAGTTCAAGATTGTCTGTTGGCTGCACAAAGTTTAGGCAAACACTTTAACATTTTAATAGGGTAGATAAAAACTCTTTCAAGTTTTTCTTTATGGAATAGGGGGCAAACGAGCAGACGTATCGCTTGATGGTAAGCGATTACCACCGCCCATGGACACTCGCAACAACAGAGGTGTCAAAAGTGCGTTGCTGGTCTTTGAGTGATGGGAAGGAGGAGGTTTTGGGGTATGGGCCATTTCACACCAGTTTTCTGTGAGGTCGTGGTATTACTTCGGTCGAGCCTCGTTGAGGCCATCCCGGGCCGTACGAGACCGTCGAGAGAACCACGGTGGCTCACCCACGGTAGGGTTTAAATCTATTTTGCGGTTATGAGTGCTGCACTTTATATTTTTTTAAGAATTTATTTATGACTAGCAGTGAGTCGTATAATGTGCACAATTAAGAATATTCTATTCTATACTTGGAACATTATAATGAACTTAGCTAGTATTTTGCTTCGGTATGTATACCATCAGATAAAACTGCTCAGAAACTACTTTCGTTTACCAATAATAATAGTTACAAAAATATCCGTCTCATGCACGAAAATCTAGTTTATCGCTCCAATAAAGCGACGCGTAATAAAACCCACATTCGTTCGGGTCCGCCATGATTAATTACCAAACTTTACGAACGACGCCAGCGGGCAACCTTGTGACAGTGCGATTAATTATTTTTAGAGTCCAGGTTTCCAGAACTTCCTTGAGTTTGCAACCCACAGTATTAGGAGTGCCCCAGGTAGTGAACTTTGCATCACCTTTGCCACGTAATTTAAATATTCAGCAACTTATAAACCATTGTTCGGAAACAAATCAAGCATTTTAAAACTGATAATATATGGTATTTTTGTATATCTACGTCAGGGATGATTAATTTATTTTCATTTACTTAGATTTACGTAGGTAAATGAATTATGCCAATCGTAAATTCAGTGAGATTATGTAGTAAATTTAACAGTATTTGGATATTTTATTACATCGTCTAGTAAAACTAGATTTGTCATTGTAAAAAATTTCGAAACACGACAGTTTAAGAACAAATAATTACTAATAAATACCTCGTTGGCGTAGTGGTAGCGTATGCAACTGTAGTGCTTGCGTTCGATTCCCGTGTCGTACTAAATGTTTGTTCCACAATCAAATATTTGTTTCATAGTGTGGGTGTTTTCTATATGTAATAATTATTTATTTACAAAAAAGTATAAATGTACCTATTTATGTCAGTTTATCTTGTAGTATTTAGTAGATGGCTTTATGTCTGAGATGTCAGAAAATATTTATAAAACTATTGACATATTTGAATCGTGATCCACCATAAGCTTACTTGCTGATAGACATTCAAATACAATTAGATCTACATTCGCGTTATTATAAATTTCCATGGTAACGACCTTGTTATCTATCATTTATTTACACACAGAATTTTCTGTAGCAGTATCAATTATAGTTAGTTCCAAAGAGCACTGATTCAAAATATGTTATTACTGTTTTATTAGATAAAGGTCTCTGGCCATTATTGGATTAGTATTTAAAACGTCCTGAATGCGACATGCACTGTTAAGGAGACAAATCTTTGTTGTTTTGACGATTTAAAACGATTTATGGGCAAAGTGGGTCGTAATTCAAGTTTATCGATATCATATCAACAACCCATAACGTCCCACTGCTGGGCTCGGGTCTCCTCTCAGGAGAGGGTTAAGGCCATATGTCCCCACGCTGGCCAAGTGCGGGTTGGGGACTGGCAAGACAACGTTGTGGCTACGTAATTTTACCGTCGGATGTTTTCAAGCCGCCCAGAGACCTCCAACTAAGCTTCACGACTGTTATCCTATGATAACAACCGGGACCGACTGCTTAACGTGACCTCCGAATCACGGAGACGCTCATGATAACATGCCACTGGCGGTCACCCATCCAGGTATTGACCGCGACGTCGTTGCTTACCCTCGGTGATTGTTTCTAAACACCGAGTGCAACTGGGCTATGAGCTATGAGTTTATCGATAGTACATATTTTAACTTTCTAGCTTATTGTTATTTTAGCCTATGTAATTTTCCTACATACAATCAAGTATTTATTTGAAATACATATTCAGGTGTAATATTCGGGTAAAAAGATTCAATATTTTTTTCATTTAGTAGATGTTTTTCGATATATCTTTATTGTTCGATGGTTCAATCAAAGACTGTTTCAGATTCATATAAATACGTGATATGTGTATAGATAAAAATAGAAGTCACATTTACGAAACTTTCTAAAAAAATCAGATAATAATTTACTATAGGTATTTCACTAAAGTTTCCTCTCGAGAGTATGTCGGAAAATGGTTGATGTTCATATTAAAGTAATTTTATATACCAAAGTCACAGAATATAAGACATTCGTATTCAAAGCCCTTTGTAATTTTGACGTTACAATTGTATCCGTTCTGAAGCAGTACAGACTAAGTGCTTACGTTCAGAAGTAAGGATCTTTTGCTGGTTTAAATTTTGTTCCTTTTTATTCTACAAATAATACTTCAAACATCACGCAAATAATTACGCTATTGTCTCTATTATTCCAAAGTAAATTAAGATTACTTTTTAAAAGCTTGTCTTGTCACATTAGTTTCGGTTGAAAAAGTAGTTAATTCAGCAGGATATATATCACTATACTCTTATATAAAGTATGGGAAGTTCATTTCTTAGGAAAACAAATCAAACCACAATTTATGTACTCCAAAATTAGGTCGATGGTTTGACTGGGGAACGAGTGTCCGTATACTAACTGCTAGAATAAATCAACAATTGATAATAGCTGCTATTACCGAGACCTAAAAATTAGAAAAAAAATATTTATTATTATTAATCTTACAAATACATTTTTAGTTCCTCTTATATCTTATTTTTATTTGGTCCCACTTCGACATCCGCCGGCAGGCCATTTAGATTATATGGCACTCGTTTTTTCGGAGTTCTGCCACCATAATAATAGTAATTAACTTAAAGTTGGGTGCGTGATCATAGCGACGTGTGAACATTAATAGTCACCATCGCTGTTTCATTATTTTGGCAATTCATCGCAGACTTTAAATGATCCAGTTTAGTGAGAAAACTGAGGGATAGTAAGGTTAACCCGAATCCAAACTTCGTAAGGGCTTCAACGTACTTATGCACCTTGAGTTACACGTGTCCCTCTTACTTCTTATTATCGGGTGACCCATCTGCTCGTTTGGATGGCTGGATGACCGAGCTATTCTCATTTGTTTTGTGAATATCCTAAAAATTAATCCTAGCTAGGTCGATTTACCGATCCAAACCCCTTAATTCTAACTTTCTTGAAATTCATTGGAGATGTTGTCGAGATTTAGATTATAAATATATAATACAACAATATATATATACTCGTATAATCAAGAATTGCTCGTTAAAAGGTATGAAATAAAAAGTATACTTAATTAAGTAACACAATATCAATTAAGTTTTGAACTATTATTGTATTACTTAATCAAGCATACTTTTTGTACTGTTTTAGTATGTTTTTGTCCTAAGCGCAAAATTTACCTGTTTTTACATCCGTATAATTAAGTTCTACTTAACTTCAATTCAAACACAGGGTATTGATGTTAACTGTCTTAAGTGTTAGCATAAGTAAGGTTTAAAGGCTTTACGTATTGTGTTGAAGGGAGTAGGAGGCCTCTATTTATCAATCGAAAATGTCATCAGCATGACAAACCATTACAGATAAGAGATGTCGTATTGAAATGGGTTGCAATACTTACAAAATAACTCCTCAATAGAATTTCATTGATATTTTTGAACAAGACAGACTGTGTTTTATTCTATTGTTTCTATAATTACGATTAAGTGCTTTTAGTCTAAGGACTGCTGAATGGCGTAGTGGGTTAAGCAGCCACCTAGCTGCTTTCTTTTACTCTAAGTGTTGTGGGTTCAAACCCACACACACATGACAACACTTCGTGTGATCAAAAACTTGTTGCACCTACTCAGTCTAGATGTTTCTTGTGCGTGGAGGAGGTAACAAGCTGAAATTAATTTCAAAAACTCAAGTCTACTATCCCTTAGAGCGGAAAAAAATCAAATTTCTAAGACAATGCAATCAAAAGATACAACCGCTTATGTTGCTAATTTTCGACACTCGCAGTGGAATAAAAACCTACAGGGTACCTTCCGTGAACTGAGAATCTTAAAATTTTGTANGATCTAACACACAAAACCATATAGTCCCAAGCAGAGCAGAGCTTTTTTGGGACTAAATTAACTACTACTGGTACTAGACAACTGATATAAATAAAATATATTTTGTTTTGTAAATACATACATATCATACATAGAAAACACCCAAACTCCGAAACAAACATTTGTAGATCATGCAAACATTTGATCCGACCCGAGAATCGAACCCGAGACCTCAAGAACAGCAGCCGCATACGATACCGCTGCACCACTGAGGCAGTATATATTTGTTAATACAGACATTTTATATATACATTATTTAATACAATATTTGTTCTAATCCGCTAAATAAATTATGTAACTTCGGTTAGCAGCATTACTATAAATCCTTATGTTTAAAAGTAGCAACTTAGTTCTTATCAGACTGAAATGCAGTTACAAAAATGATGAACANAACAATATTTGTTCTAATCCGCTAAATAAATTATGTAACTTCGGTTAGCAGCATTACTATAAATCCTTATGTTTAAAAGTAGCAACTTAGTTCTTATCAGACTGAAATGCAGTTACAAAAATGATGAACAAAGCTCTTGGTTCACTGATATTTCATTAAAAATTCAATTATAGTTCGAAATCGAGTTCCACTTTTCATTTGTATTAAATAGAATCAAAGAAAACCTTTGGGCTCATTGTCAATTGTTCTTTATTTATAACAATTGGAATGTAAGACGGTAACCGTACTTGAAGAATTTTTTTCTAAGGTTAAGAGGTTATTCTGATTTGTCAAGTAGGAGCTTAAAATCAAATATCTTCTTTATCTGCGCGTGTATTCTCTCATAGGGAAAATTCGTTACTACTATAGAATTATTCATAGTAGGTATGTTTGGGAGAATATAAAAGGCGCATTTTTCGCTAGTGTTAAATATGATAACATTTTAATATAACCTCTGTCTACCCCGTCGGGAAACGGGTGTGATTTTATGTATGTATGTGAGTATTTTTAGTAACAGAGTCTATTTTTAAACAATTGACGGCTAACAAGAACATTATTGGACTGCTGACTAAGATTTCAATAATAAAAACTTTTATATTTAATAAAGCTATTGAATTATGAAACGGACTAGTTGTGGAAGCACAATTAAATCATATACATATAGTACAAATAATACAATATATAAAAAACAAATTCAAGCTAAATATGTAGTAAAAAGAAAAAAGAAAATGGTAATATATATGTTGTATACCTTTTGAACTTGAAGAAACTCTTCTTATAAAGGCAAACAATATTTTTTTATACAAAACTACTCATAATTATGCTTTTCAACTTTCAAGGAGAGGCCTGGTAATTAAAATCTTCAGAGGTAGAATTACAAGGTTGTTTTTAGATTCAGATTCATATAATATTATATGAGGAAAAATATTTAATTACGAAACCGAATTGTTCCAGCTCACAGGGTTGTTTTTCTAAGGCTCTTCTTTTGTTCTTTTGTCTGAAAAATAGACCGGCCTTGTTCAAATGGTAAATGGAATATTTTTTTTTGTAAAAACTTAATTATAAGAAGCTTTTGTTAAGTTTTAAGGAAAAATATTGAGAAATTTCGCTGTATTGACACCTTTCCAATGTAATCAGATTAAGAGGTTGTTCTAGTTAAGTTTATTTCAAGTGTGGTTAGGTAAAGGCTTGGGGCCTTAACTCAAACTAAAGCTGTATAATAACTGTTCATGATTAAACGACTCTGAACGAACTCTGAGACGGCCAAGTTATACTTAATTTTTTGGGTATACGTATTAGTTCGCTTCTTACAATTCACTTCGTCAACAACCCTGGTAATGTCTCATGAGGGTTACATAGACTATGAAAAATGGAAATAGATCCTCAGTTTGTATAATTTTAAAGACCCTAGGCAAGTTTTCTAACTTTCCGCTTAGTGATCAATGACTGATAAAATATTACTATTTTTCACTAGCATTGGTAACTATTTAGCTATATCACATTTTTTCCAGTGTCCAGATAAACCTGAATTTAGTTTTTCTGGTCCACAATGACGTAAAACATACTCAGTTATTACGAAAAGCAAAAAATATTGCTAAAGTATAGTGAAAGTTATTGAGGGATTTCAAAATCTACGGCTAATAAAGAAAGAAAAAATACTATTTCACACCACGCAATTGTGAAACTGATGTACCTGAAATAGAATATATAACATAGTTTGTTTTTTGTCTGTCTATCGTAAACATAACCGGTGCGACTATTTTGACGGTTACACTTGGATCTTTGCCAACGACATTATACGCATTGTATGAAGAATCGAGGCGTATTTAAACCTTGTAATATATCTTTATCGCACTAATTTGTTCAGACTTTAATTTGTTTTATACGTCATAAATTTTAAATCTGTGATCGTATTTTTTTCGGCTTTGTATAAATTATATTGAACAGACACAGTTAGTTGGGGCTTGATTACAAAACCAAGCTATAAGAAAAGCTAATATGAGAAGCTGCTTCGGTGGCACAGTGGTAACGTGTGCGACTGCTGTGCTTGAGGCCTCAGGTTCGATTCCCGGGTCGGGTTAAACGTTTGTATGATCTGCAAATATTTGTTTCGGACTTTCGGTGTTTTCTATGTATAATATGGATCTGTTTACAAAAAAAGTCTAGCACCCATAACTCATGCTAGGCTTAGCTTGGGACTAGATGGCGTTGTGTGTTAAATGTCCGAAATATTCATTATTATTATTTATTATATAGTGACTATTTAGATCAATGTAACTGAATAACTATAAGATGCATGTAATTCACAACAATATAAAAATACATATTGACACGAGATTTTCATAGCCAAGTTTTTACTTTATAACTAAGAGAGAAAACATCACAAAGTTTTGTTTATAATATTCGTTCTATAGCCTTTGTATACTTGTGTGTTTCTTCCAGAGGCTATAGAAAGTAATAATGAGTAAATAATATTTTAAGTACTACCACTACTAATAGTGGCTAATTTTAACTATTCCGACATGTAATCCAATTTTATTCAGGACAGGCGTAATGTTTAGTACTGCATATGGTTCTGATTTGTTATATATTTGTACCTTCATCTGAACAAAAATTCAATCAAGGAATAGTAGTGGGTGGGAATATATATTTTTGTCGAAGTAATATGCAATTTGTAAAAATGCAATGTTAATGCAACATTTTATTTTCCTTTTACATCATAGATTGGAAGACATCAAGAACCGTACAACATCATCATTTAAAGTAAAACCGGAGGAGTAAAAATATTATAAGAATAAACGTATCTAAATAATTTTAGTATAGTATTAAGTGTGTATTTCATCCACCGCTTCTAAAAAGACCACAAGTACCATTACCATACAACTAATTCAATGGATTCCAGTGCTTCTAAAGCGTTAGCCATTACCTTCTAACCATGAATATTCCGTCTTACATAACCTGTACCATATTTGCATATACAACATTTATCATGATTATTGTACATGCTTAAATGCCCAATTAGAATATCGCAGTACCAAACATGCTTTTACAAACAGTGCAAATTTGCAAACGGTGTAAACTGACTTACGTAATATGGCTAATATGGTGTTTATTTAATTCTACATTACCGTGGGAGAGCCACGCATCGGCATGAATGTGCCGGCTCGACCGGAGTGATACCACGGCCTCACAGAAAACCGGTGTGAAACAGCGCTTACGCTGTGTTTCATCGAGTGAGTGAGGATACCGGAGGCCCATACCCCAATCCAACGCCCCCTATCCCCCTCACCATCACCATTGTTCTTTTTCGCATTGAGGATAGTGACCACCACTCTTGGATTCTACTCATGCTTTCCATCAGGCAGGGCAGAGTCATTTTGGTAGTTCAAATATAAAAAAAAAATACATACGCCAACATCGAGGATCCTACAGTGCCTAAAGACGAAAGTCTTCAATGCGTGCGTCCTACCCGTAATGACATACGGAGCCGAAACGTGGACACTTACGGTTCGACTGGTCCATAAGTTCAAAGTCGCTCAGCGTGCTATGGAGAGGGCTATGCTCGGCGTTTCTCTAAGGGATCGCATCAGAAACGAAGTGATCCGACAAATAACCAGGGTCATCGACGTAGCCCACAGGATTAGCAAGCTGACGTGGCAGTGGGCTGGCCACATTTGCCGAAGAACCGACAACCGTTGGGGTAAACGAGTTCTTGAGTAGAGACCGCGTCTCGGCAAACGTAGTGTAGGATTTCCACAGGCCAGATGGAGCAATGATTTGCGCAAGACGGCTGGCAGGAGCTGGATGCGAGAAGCCATAGATCGAACTAAGTGACGTGAAATTGGAGAGGCCTATGTCCAGCAGTGGACTGCGATAGGCTGATGATGATGATGATGATGATGATGACACCAACACAATTATTTAACAAGTTGCTTTGTCCATTCAAATAATAATGATCAACTTAATAATTATTTTTATTAAATATTTAAGAAGCACATTTAAGATACAGTACAGATACCTGGCAAGTTTATTATGAATAATAGCCCCTATTTTTAAAAGTCAATTATTTCAATACTTGAGATTTGGGCAGATAGCAAGCAAGATGAAATGACCGGTGCGGCAATACCTAATATGTTTTTATGCTTTTATCAGCGCTCACGTATCATAATTCACCGAACCCGCTCACGTCGCATCATGCTGCCATTCTGCTTTTATTTCCACTGGTAATACTGTTATAGTATAAATGAATAAAAAATGTTACATTTGATTTCGTAACTAATTATTTTAGTAGTTTAATATCAAGTTTGATGTTACTTTATTCAATTTATTGACAATTATAAATAAAGTAATAGATTTGTGTTTGAACAGAGAATATTCAAAATGTTTTAAATATTTAAGTAAATCTTTTAAAAATGTGGTAATAAATTATACCTTTACTAAGACATTGCATAAATGGCGTAGTTAATAAAAAGATGACCTATCGGTTAGTTTACTCGGAAACGACTGGTCGAATGCGTATGAGTTAATCTAGCCTACGTAAAATTTGTTTCACACTGGAAATTGCCTTGATTAAAAAGCGTTCCGTCAAGTACAAAAATACGTCGACTGTTTGCCAGTTCTTAATTAATACCGTAATTCTAATTTACTTCACATATATTTATAGAAAAAAATATTTAACCATATAAATGTCATTTCAATGTTTTCACGAAAATTTGATGCCAAATACTTTGGTTCAATAAACAGAATTAATCTTATGCTCAATTACTAATAAATTTGTTTATTTATATTATTATTTTAATAAAGCAAACATTGTGTATTGTTGCTATCGATTTATAGACCTTTCATTTGTGTATTTATAACATTCTAGTTATTTGTGAAAGCGTTTTCGATTTATAGAACTGTACATTAATAAATATATTTAGGAATTACTCATAATGAATACGTCTATACTAGTTTCAATTTCATTTAAATTATTTGTTCTAAATAATGTTACATTAACACCTACAGATATTGTTCCCATTAATTTGGTACATGAGAGAGCCATGGTTCGCTAAATATTAGGGTCGGCCGGAGTTATAACCAGGAGTCACTGACTCCTGGTTCTTTCAGTAATATTGACCCCGCCGGTCAATTTCAGGCGTCCTAATATAGGATCAGCTACCCACCCTGGGTAGCTGATGCGACCTAAGCCAGTGCCTGTCATTGAGCGTTCCGCCATATTAGGAGCTCCTCCAGGTCTTCCCCGCTCTTACCCCGGCAGATGGCGCATTTCTGGTCAAAGAACCTCGCTTTCATATCGGTCAAGATTACGACGAGATTGTGCATTTTCACAAGATTCAAATGGCCACTACCCCATGCGCTTGATTGAGCTTGGCCCGGCAATGTGAGGAAACCGATAAGCGCTTAGCTCATATTGGCGCTCAGTAGAGGGACACGAACCTTAGCACCGCACCGTAAAGGTAGCGAATTCAATCCTCCCCTATATTTGCGCGAATTTTGAGTTATAGAATGGATGGTACTCATAGGCGGACTGTCTGCGCTTTAGCATTCCAACGGATGCAAAGAACACCCAGACTCAAAACAGTAATTTGTGGATCACACAACAACAATTTGTGGATTCGAATCCAAAACACTTGGTGCATTAGAAAGCGGCGTGGCCGCTTAAACCACTAGGCCAGCCGTCTAGTCATAACAAACATATGATCAGATTTCTTCGACAACGCCTAATACAATTAAAACGGGTTCGTATTATCATAGTTAAAACACCACAGAGAGATACTCAAATTTACACATTAACCTATCACATATTATTAGACATATAGTGTTAAGCTGAATATCGGTTTATGTGTAATAATAATGGCTATTAATCGATACAAGAGGTAACATCTCGCCTAGATGAGTTACGATAATTAAAGGCTTGACTATATATTAAGACATGATAGACTAGCGTCCCTGCTTAGTGGCTTCTCGAATCTATTAGTGTAGAAGTTTATTATAACTGATATCAATATGTAATAATAAGTATTAATTAATTTTAATTGTAAATATAATGGTAACACTGTACTTGTTTTATAATACGACAATCCTTCTATAATTATATCAACTTCAAAGTCATCGAAAGGGTTAAAAAGTTAATATGATAATAATGTAATTGATACACTTAAAAAATCTAACGTTAGATTAAATGTATTATTTATGTATGTATAGTATGTATAGTATTTATGTATATGTTAAACTATTATATATTTGCATATATTTATATATGTACGTTATATTTAAGTCTATGTATGTGTGTATACGTTCAAATAAATTGTGAACTGTATATGTCTTATAAGTATGTAACCTCTCTGTGCACCTACCTTACAAACTATCTACATCACCCGAAGGTTGACTGGAAGAGAATGCCCTGGGCATTAAGTCCGCCGATGTACAATGTAGTGCATAAAGTTTATAAATAAATAAAATAAATAAATGTTTTACCATGACAGAGGAACCGAGTTCATATATATATATATGCTACTTTTTATACGACGTTTTATACGACTGCGAAAGAAGGAGTCATGTTTTTCGAGTATGTATGCATATTTCTTTGGCACGCCCTAGAGCCTAAACGGCTTGTGGTATTTTTAACGGGATTTTTGGAGTTAAAAAAATAATCTCAAAAAAAAAATTGCAAAATACATCGAGTGTGGTATCATAATAAAGAATTTTGATCGGTTATTACGAATAGATATATAACTTATGTGTTTGTATATGTTAGGGTCGTAGTCGGGTTTTCTTTAATTATTCGTTACTTATTATATATACAATATAATTACAAACAGTTTACATACGTATCATTTCACACAAATCTTGAGCTCCTACAATAATAGGAGATCTTATGACATATTAAGATTAATTATGATAGTTATACTATTTGATCCCCGAGTTTGTTTTATTAATTCTACTCAGGGCTATTCCAGTTGAGAAAGGCTCAAAAAAACTGATTGCAAAGTGTTCAAGTAACCTAATTGCAGAATAAATTATTTTTACATTGTAGTACATTATAGTGATAATATTAATCTTTTCATCGCAAAAAAAATAATTTCTTACATTTTCAAGCACTTCGCAAGTTTTAAAACCTTTAATTATATAAAATATACCCTGACGGTAAACTGGTCCGGTACCAGGACTAACAAGAATCTGTGGTAATGAAATTAAAGATATATAATTTCGAAAGAAGATTTTGAGTGCCTGAAACATATCATAGATTCAAATAAAAATCATTAAAAATACACACCGGTATTCTATGTTCATTGTGACACTACAGTGTGTGTACAAGTTCCTAAAGTACACATATAGATTCATACACCAGTCAAAAAACTACACCAGAAGACTAAAACTAAATTGTAAAAATAAACAATGTCCGTTTGTTTGAAAACATTATCGATTCCTGAGATTAACGGATTTGGTGTGAAACTTTCCGAGTATATTGTTGGAGAGCGAGCTAAGAGTAGTTTGTAAAATAGTGACATTTTCAAATTAAAATTTCACACAAATCGTAGCCGCTACAAAGAAATAAGGTTTACACTTGTTTGCGTTATTGAAAATTGAACGTTCAAGGCCTTCGCTTTCTACAATTTATACACTATAAGAATAATAGTATTTTATTTTAAGTGTTTTGCCCTATAAACTACGTAGAATACCTTTTGTTTGAGACATTTCGCCTTTGAAGTTATTAATGCTGTAAATATCGGTTGGTTGACTCAAGCGGAGTGATACTATTGCTACGCAAAAAAAGACAGGCTGAGTGAGTGTCAGTTCACACAGAATAAGATTCCGTAGCTATACTTGTATATATTTATTTAAATGGTTACTTATTATTTCGTTGTTATTGTAAGAAGTTTTATAAGTAAGCGTTAGTTAGTTAATTTACAAGTTAGGCACCTATAACCTATATAATTCTTTTACGTGTGGAGACCCCCTCGGCCCTTCAGCCCACCGGGGTTTGCGGCGGGGCGGTGTGTCGGAATCGAACCGACTAAAACAACACGGTGTGCCACTCTACGCCTGAGACGGGAACCAATGAAACCACTAGTGTAGTCGATAGTTTAGTTTTAGTCGATAGAGATCAGTTGCGTTTTATGATTATAATAGAGTATATGCCATTATAATCATAAAAAGCAACTAAGAATAAACTTACTTTACTTTCCTAGGAGTTTATCAATTTTTTTTATACGTATCTTCTATACGTCGTAAATTCGTTGTTTATGAACCTAATTTAAAAATAGCTGGGTTTGGTATAGCTACCAATATAAATCCCCTATAGTTTTGGTTATATTATAAATTATATTTATTAGATACTTGGTTTAGTCTAGAATTGTCTCATAGTAACCGTGGGAGAGCCACGCTTCAGCAAGAATTGGCCAGCTCGACCAGAGTGATACCGCGGCCTCACGGAAAACCCGTGTAGAGCAGTGTTTCACCGAGTGAGTGAGGATACCAGAGACCCATAGACAAAAATTAATTACGTATTTAAATTAAAAAAGCATTTTATTTGCAGTTTCTATATGTGGCGACTTCCACATACAGCGTCAACGTATATATATGCCAACGCCAAGATACATTGAACTACGGAGTAACGTAGTGTACGAAGAAGCTACCAATCCTGCATCGCGCGATAGAAGTCCTCGCGCCGATTAACATATATACAATTTCCCAACATCAACCGTTGGGCAGTGGCTCACCAGGCATGTTCATCTCGCCTGGTCGGAGGGTCCTCCCTTTGTGTTGGAGGAATATGTTCCCCGTTCCTCCACATGTACTTTCAGTTCTTCAATGAATTTAATGAATATGGCAAATATTGACGCAATTGGGTTTCTTTTTGATAATTCGATACTTGTTAAAATTTTCTTGTTTATATTAGAAACTGAAAGTTCTATTGTAAGTACGTTGAAGCATGCTATTTATAATACCGTAAACCCTAATTCATATATACTCATAATACATAACATTTATCAACAGAAAGCGAGACAGATATTTATCTATCTTAATTCTACTATAACGCACCACGAACCGTTTCCATAAAAAATTGAATATAACATTTCATAAAATTTCATAAATGAAGTATCAATCTAAGTAACACCGCAAAACTTTACTTTTATACCACTAAAAGGGGCGAAATAACTCTTAAATGCTTGACTTTAAAATATAAATGAACTGTAAAATAAACTATTCCCAAAGTCAATTAGTGCTCTAGATTTATAAAGTCAATAAGATTAACCCGTCCGTTGCCGCGACCTAATTGGATACCACGTGCGTGTGTTACTAAATGACCGCAAGTGGCTATCGCTTAAAAGATTGTTAAAAATTGAATTCAAACTGGTGACATTTAAAGGTTTTTCAGTAAATAAATTTAATTGGACGCGAGAAAAATAGCAGAGCACTACGAGGAGGAGTTAAATAAGTGTCGCTTGACTTGAGTTGTAATTAATTCTGCTTAAATTTAGATGTAACAGCACTTTAGATACTTACAATCAATAACGAGGTAATTTTTCAAAAAATAATTTTTAATCATTGCATCCTGTAAATAATTAAAAAACAAATAGAAATTTGGAAATTAAATAGAGGACAGTATATTATTTTAAATGAAAATAAGTGTTTGAAGACGCGACTTGAGTCTTGTATAAGCTGTTGCAGTCTCTCTCATCTTAGATCCTTCGCTTGTTTTATTCCACATTCGTAATCTATTTTGACTGCTTTTTTTTATCTTACAATAAACTCAATTTCCGAGATTAAAATCATGTTTTTTTAATTTTGAAACTTGTGGAATTCACATACTAATTTTCCACAATGTATAATTATGTATGCGGAGAATAATATGCCCACAAGAAATGTCAAGTATCATGCATCCCTTCGCATTACCCAATAGTTTGACCAGATTATATTGGCCGTCTGGGAGGGGTCTGGATGGTGTAAGAAAGCGGTTCCCGGACCCCTCCCGTTTCAGGCGCAGAGTGGCACACCGTGTGGTTTTAATCGGTTCGATTCCGACACACCGCCACGCCGCAAACCCCGGTGGGGTGAAGGTCCGAGGGGAGTCCCACACGTAAAAAAAAAGTTATATTGGCCGTTGTAACAGGTTGATTGATGAAAACGTACGTATCCTCGGTGACGAATCTCGAAGGGAAAGCGCCTTAATTCCCTTAAATATAAATATTTATGTAACAAAGTTCTATAATTAGGACTAAGCTTGTAAAATATCACCGGGGAGAAGTTTACTACATATTTCATTTTAATGTTTTTGTGATTCCTATTTATATTTGTTATAAATATGTTTCAAAAGGAAAATATGAATACTACGCCTTGCGATTGTAGAAAATGACGAATACTTTTAATAGAAGTAATAAAAAGACAGATAATGGTTAAAGTACAGAAAACATAATTCATGATACAAAGTATGGTGGATATAAAATTATTTAAGCAAATTGATATAAATTTTGATAACATCGTGTTAAATGTAGGACTGGTGTGGAGGTAGGTCTTTAGTTGTATTATTAGGAGGCTAAGAATATGCGTACTGCGGATTTTGGGGAGCCACGGTATAATTTGGTAAAGTGTGGTGTTACGCAAACGCCGAACACCCTAGTCACAGCTGGTTTAAAGTGTTAAGAAACAACGTGCGGACATTTCTTATAATACCTTTTTCAGAAAATTTTAGGCAGTAAAATTTTATAAAAATCTTTTCGCTCATGATATTTCCAAATGTAGTTTTTGTCTTTTAGTTGTATTTCTTTTAATAGATAAATTAATTAAGGGTTAATGTTAATGTTACTTCCGGAATTATATTTTATATATATTTGATTCTTAAGTTTACTGTACTTTAAAAAGCAACTGAGCATTTAATGAAACTGTGTTGAAATTAAAAATTATATTCGTAACTGGCCTTTACCCGCGGCTTAGCTCGCGCAATAGTATATATTTTTATCCCCTATTTTACCCCCTTAGGGGTGTCATTTCCAAAATTCCTTTCTGAGAGCTCACTTACGTTATATAGAACCTACATGCAAAATTTTAGGATTCTAGGTTCAGCAGTTTGGTTGTGCGTTGAGCTCTGGATATCTTAGTCAGCCTCCTTCCTCTTTTTTTCTTTATACATAGGATAGATTTTACTAAAGTTTATCGGTTTTAAAATATACTTTTTAACGTTAGTTTTATAACTTTCGGATTATTCAAGAACAAAAATAATAAAGAAATCAGTGAGATCTTCGATCTTCATTGTGTATAGTGAATCACTGAACTAAGACGAATTTGATGTGTTTAATTTACTACTATACTTTATCTGCAATCATGGACTAAGATTTTTTATTACGAGCTGCAGGTAAAAGCTCCTATTTTAGCTGTTAACTAATCTTGATAATATTCAAGTATTATTTAGGAAATAATATTCATTTACGTAACATCTGAAAAAAATGAATTAAGAGTTAATTAGTTGAGGTTTTTTTTAAATTCTTATGACTTGGGCCACAATTTAAAACGCAAAACCGCGGGTCGATTGTATAACTTAGCCTGGTTGCTACCTGATGTGGAATATAACCACTAACATTTGACTATTATAATAAATATGTGTTGAGCAAATCTGTTCTTTTTAATGTGAAAAATAAATTTATATTTTAACATGTCATGGGTAAGAAACACAAAGAACGAAAAAGTGATGCGAAAACTCAACAGACAAAAGTTCACTGCCGGCCCAGAGCGCTTTTTCTTCTCTATTGCTGGGAGTGATTTGGACTTAGCTATTCTCACTAACTTCGTGAACAATAACTAAAGTATAGCTTAATATCTCGCTTTCTGTAAAGTTGTTGCATAAATTCAAACCATGGTTCTTTCATGCTTGCCATATGAACTAAAATTTAGGTTATATTACTGAATGAGGCTAATTTTAGGATATAATGGGTCGGTTTACTAGTTTATAGCCTTTCAAAAATATTCAGAAGCAAAAAGAAAATATATTGGTTATTTTCTCGGGTGAAATTAACACACAACATATTTTATTGATAATATTAAAGAAGTTTTCGTTTCAAAAACACCACGAATATGGTATTTAGTGGAAACTTTTCATTAGTTTACCACTTTATAGATTATAGAAGAGAAGTAATTTGGTGTGCGTAAGGCGTGTGATTCTCGACGACGGAAAACTTTTATTGAGTTTGTTAATTAATTTCTCAGTAAAAGGGAGTTTAAATTTTTTATACGTTTTTTAGTTAATTGTATTATTAGTTTAATTACATTAAGGCAATGCTACGGAAAATTTGTAGTCGACTGAATGTTTTTTTCCAAAACTTTCTAGTCTCTTCTCCGCTCTGCTAGAGAATTTTTATGTTATTGTTACATCTTAAATGTAAGTTACATTTAAGATGTAACAGTTATATAAAAATACTCTAGACTTTTTAAAAATTGGGCTATCAAATGTAAATTTTAAATCCAGCTCTTAGCTCTATAGGCGAGTGGTTTCAATCAAAAATTTTGCTCCGTAGTCTGTCCATGTTTCAACGATGGAATGGCTCCGTAGCTGTCGTAGTATTCGATACATTAACCCGTTTTTACAATCATGTCATGGATTGCATATTTATTGGAGAAGTGTGTTTAAAAAATAATCTAAAGTCTTTGATCAATATATGGGTCAAAATAAGATTAGAACGAACAAAGACAAAGTCTCGGAGTTTTGAGACATAATGTTTTAAATTCTAAGCATGTACAAAATTCAAAAGCCAAAATTATAATTTAATGCATATTCTTATTACTCTTGGTAAATGCGTGAATTACTCAGATGTGTGGTAAAACCGAAATTACTTCCGTGTTTGTCACATCGAGTCGTGGATATGAATTCAAAATAGCTTTACTTTTCGACTGAAAACGTGATTAGGTTGTGGCAGCAGAATGAACGTGACTTATTCTATTTCTACAATGAACGCATAATACTTATGAATGTTAAGGTAATCAATATCATATCAAAAAATTTATATTAAGATTTGAGCATTACCATACTGTAATCATCTGAACTGTATTTTTTTTGGATTTCGTGGATATTTTATCGTCGGGAATGATATAGAGCTAGGTATGCTTACATTTGTTCTTAAGCTAAAAATTAGAAATATCTCTAATTTGTAAAATTATTGTGTCTTAGTTTTTGTTCCAAACTCCTCCAAAATGACTGGAACAATTTTTATCAAATTTTGTTGGCGTACCGAGTAGATCTGAGGATCAGCCAACATCTATTTCTCATACCCCTAAATGATAAGGTAAGGATGATCCACTCCTAATTATTACTTCTTTTATTTATTCTTTTAATTTTATTTTATTATATTTCCTAAAAATAATGTATATGGCAACACCGTTTTCCGGGTCAGTTAGTGGACTATAGTAATGAATATTCAATCGGTTGAAGTAGAGATCAGTTACGGTATAATATTGTCAGCAGTTGTATGTGACGAACATCTTAATTTTTTACAGTGAGTCCTCTCAAACCATCAACATTGACGTCTATTAGAGATAGAAGTCTGATGTTACTGAGTTGCATATAATTGATCTCCAAAATATGACTATGATATATGTCACACTTTCGATCATAACAGATCAGATAATCGAGATTGTAATGCATTTATACAATACATTTGACAACTGCTATTTAGTAACTTGTTGCCTTTCTTTGATCTCCTAAGAAGCTTGAAAAAAGCTATTTCAGGCACGGTTATTAGTTGTATGTATTAGATAAAGGTATTTCATAAAACAAAACAACAAATATCATCTTCTTAGCCTTTATTATTCCCAAGATTTGTGGGTCGGCTACTAGTTCAACCGGTTTTACCTGCATATCAGTTTTTACACGGAGCGACTGGCATCAGACCTCCGCAACCCTGAGGGTGAACTGAATTCGAAGGTTGAACTAGTTTTCAGTTTGTCATTTGAGGGCACTGATATGACTTGACTGACCCAATAACGATTGCCAAAGATGTTCATGACAACCGGGACCGACGGCTTAACGTGCTCTCCGAGGCACGAGCGGGAAATACCGCAATCTTACATTTCAAAACAAAACAACAAAGATAACAAGAGAAAACATGGTGCTTTAGTTTTCTTTCAGTATAAAGTCAATCTATTAGTTGTAAAATCTGCAAAACAGTTTCGCATTCTCTAGTTCCTGACAAACATTAATATACACCTTAAGTACTTCTTAATTTCGCGCACAAAACGTACTATAGTACCTATTACTTGATATTCTATATGAAACGAGGATAGAAAATTGATGTATATCTATATTGATACAGGCAAATTGATTTCTGGGTCGTGACCCTTTTATGAAGATGGTGACTCCGAATGAATACAGACATATTGTTCATCCCTACTGTTTAACTTGATCTTAACAAGATAGTATTTTGTATCAATTGTTAGATAGCTTGTTTCACAATTTATTTCAAAATAGGTTTTGTTTTCTAAGAACATTTGTAAAATAAATTGAAACCAAGTATTACTTTAACTGACACCAGTATTGTAATTTATTAACTTAAATTACACACTAATAATAGAGTGAGCTTAAAAGACACTCGTTACTACTACTCGTTACATATAAATCAAATAAATAATTAACAATATTTGTTTAAAAAATGGGTTGTTATTGCCTCGGGTAAGCCACTAGTTCTGAGATAAGGCTATTTATTTGCTCGCTTGATTATCGTGGCGTTGAAAATGTCTAACTTCGATACGTACGTTCAAACCTTTTTACGTTCTTAGGGCCGAAATATCCAATCTCTCATGGTGGGTTTTTATTAGTGCCAAATTTCAAACTAATATCCACAGCGGTTTAGAGTCTGCTTTGCTGAATCAGACAGTTAGGCAAGTAATATTATATTGTATTTAAGCATAAATAACTAACTAAACCAAGTATACTTAATGAAAACCTACACAATCAGCAACAACTTATAATATCCCACTGCTGGGTTCGGGTCTTAGGTCTAGTCTTAGGGTTAAGGCTGTAACTTCCTCACGCTAGCCAAGTGCGGGTTGTACATGGAATACAAACATCATTTTAGTATTGTTAATATAGTCTAGAGCACGCATTTGAATTACTACGCCAGTAAACAATAGTCCACAGTTAAATAAACTCTATGAAAAATAAATAAGTTGTTGAAATAGTTTCCACGCAATGCAACGTAATGTTTGCGTGCTGTAGGCGAAAATAGGTTACGTCTAATATATACGATTAGGCATGCGTGACGTCATTTGGCATTTACCTAAATGTTTTAGCAGTGATGCGGAACTTTACATTTGCTTGCATCTTATTCAAGATCTCAGACGCATTTACAGAACGAACATAAATAAAATATTTGGATTATGGCAAATTAATTCCTATTCTTTTGATGGTAATAGGTTTTAACAGATAACTTAATTGTAACACGCGAATTCTTAATATAAATTAATAGCATAGCGTTTGAGATTATGATACTTTTCATGAAAAATTAACAGGTGCGACCAATTTTCGTATTACGCTTGCACAATTTCAAACAATTTCACTGAAAATGTACCTTGTCTTAAACTTTCTTGGCAGACTCCATTACATATTACTCTTTGTTTACGAGTCCTTTGATTATGTATCTTATACTCAAAGGTTATGATAATTGACTAAGAACTTTTGGAGAACATAATTCAGTCTTCCAATCTCTTAGTCGATTTCCTTACCTATTGTTTTTTTTTATATTTAAGCTGCCAAAATGACTCTGCACTGCCTGATGGAAAGCATGAGCAGAATCCAAGAGTGGTCGTCACCATCCTCAATGCGAAAAAGAACAATGCAGCATGGTGACCCACACTATGGCGGCCTGGTTAGATACTTTTTCACGCCCCGCTTAAAGGACCCGGGATCATAGTGGGAAGGAAACACGTGCGCTTGTAGTGAGTTCCAGGTTTTGACCGCTCGGCACAGGAAGGAATGAATCAAAAGATCAGATGGAACAACACGATAAATAATAAAACTCCCAAACTATTGTTAGAACATCAGGTATTGTTACTTTACTTATTATACTGTGGACTATATGCATTATTTGTCTCTATGTGATTAGAAGCTAAAACCTGACTGACAATATAGAGATAGAGACAACTGAGTCCACGTCTCAGAATAAGTGTGAATCATTGTGAACTGTAACAATAATTGAAAAAAATAATAATAACATAAAGTCTGAATTTAGTTCTAATGAAAAAAAGAATCTTATTAACTTCTGCAGTACATAACGAATGAGCTTAAAATTGCTTGCAGCTTTACTCGTAAATATAAACCAAATATTTATTTTTCACCCTAATCCTATTCAAGACCCTTATCACACAAAGGATTCGATTCTGCCCCATTTACATTTCTCTATTGATATTCCTTGTGGGTTTGTTATTATAAAATAACTGGCGGATGATTGTATTGATACTCGCATATATTTATTCGAAATCAGTACAAAATCCCATCTTAAAAATGCACATAGGATTTTGTACCGATACAGACACATAAAACTATTCATTGAATGGTTTTCTTTTATTTCGCATTATTCTTGTCTATATTCATGGACAATTAAATGGGGACTAGATAACGAAGATAACCTTACTTACCTATAATATTATATTTTATTATTAAAATTATTAAAATCGTTTTATTTTATTTTTTCTTCCAAAAGACAACGCCCGTTATAAATACATTCGAATTTAATCCGTTAGGATTTAAACTGAAAACAGAATTGTCTCTATAAACTACAACAATGAAATCTTGGACATCCAAAAGCTTATAGTGTTAAGATTGACAAGGCACACAAAAGAAACCGCTAAACTTGGACAGAGGCTGAATAGACTAGAGCTTAATAATAGTGTGAGTAAATAAATCCTAAGTAAATCTCAAACAATGGAATAAACACTATATTACTAAAGCAATCAATATAGCTTCTAGCCATGAGGAGGGTCACAAATGTGATTGTCAAGGCGTGTTACGGATCAAATTCGGTGAAACTATGGACTTTAATAATTGCAACCGAACAGATAGTGTCTGCTAAGTCGAACTTTTAGAGAGCAAATGTAATATACTAGAATATACAGACCGTTATAGAGTCGTATTGTACATTACAAACAAAAATTGTATATAATTATTTGCGGATAAAGTAGCGGGAGCACGGGTAATACGCAATATATTTTAATATTACTAACGTTTAACGTACGTTAAACATAAATTAATTTTCCTGTAACCAGACACTTATCACGTGAAACTGTAATAAACGAATACGAGAATATATCTAGCAGCTATATGCCAATATGTTGAAAAATGTATGTGGTAAAGGATTTTATTACCTATCATGTTACTAAAGTCTTTTACTCATTTTCACTATCCAACTACTCATTCCAAAGTGTTTACTCCTTTCATTATTCGGTGAAATGAAGTCGTAAATTTACGGAAAAGACTAGAGCTTCTTACTTCACGGGAGTTTGGTCTGTATACACATTTTTTTCAGTTATAATGAAATTGGACACTGACGGCAATCATAAAAAATGACAAGGAAAAACATTTTTCTTCATTTCATTTGTATGAGAAACCGAGGTAGATAATTATCATACTGATAAGAAGAAAATACTGTTTTTTCATCTTATAAAAGCGAACCAAATTGGTCTCATTTACTTTACTAAGAGATAATTAGCTTCAATATATCTGCACAGTTTGAAGCATTCATTTTTAGATACTTACTAGGTTTTACTAGCTGCTATTTTAATTTTAATGTTTATTTTGTATATCAAGTTTTATTAATTTAATAATGTCTAAATTAAAATCAAAAGTCTTTTATTACAAAAATTTCATTACAAAGTAAATCTAAAAGCTACGAATAACACGGTAAAAATTAACAACAGTTACAAAAGCAACCTAGAATACAGTTTCATCTGCCACTTGCAAAAACAACTCTTTATTTATTTCTAAAACTTGCTCGTTATTTCTTACTTTCTACATATACTAACAAGTAATCAATTATTAAAAAATAAATCCGACTGCATCAATATCATATATAAAACATATATGCGTAATCTCCGTCAAAAAATCTTTTTTTGATACCACACTCGATGTATTTTGAAAGCATTTTTTTGAGATTACTTTTGGGCTCCAAAAACCCATAGTTAAGTTTTTTTTTTTAATTTTGTTGCACCACAACTAAGACTATCACTCTCACAACTAATACGAATCTATTGACACCCACCACTCACATAAAAAAACGACAAGCCGTTTAGGCTCTAGGGCGTGTCAAAGAAATATACATACATACACTCGAAAAACATAACCCACTTTCTTTCGCAGTCGGGTTAAAGTAAAGTAATATTTAAGGAAAGTAGGGCAAAAAAGAAATTGAACTTACAAACCGGGAGCAGTTCGACTCTGTACAGGATATAATTATGTACATCGGAACTGCTCATCATCGTAGTATAATGACTTCACAACACCTATGTCTTACGTATATTATGTCTAAGCGATGTTTTACATACATCATTATTGTTGTGTTTTACATACATTATTGTGAAAGCATGAAAATTATGCTAAAGAAATTAATTAGTTGTAGCCTTAGCTAGGAGAAATCTTTAATCGTCTTATTTATTAAATTGTTACATTCCAAAAAGCTCTTACGATACACCTAGAGTAATTTTATGGTTTTAAGTGAATAAAGAAAGTTAACTAGTAGAATTAAGTGTACTTGTACTTATTATATATATCCACTATTTTAATTAACTTCAATCCTGACTGGTTTCGCACTATGGCATTATTAAAGGATTCTGGATATTTAAAAATTATTTAGTGTAACAAGTACAAATGAGTTTAATTCTAGAATGTATTTTAACAAGTTCCATCAAGTGCTGACAATCGGGTATAAATTTTAATGTTAATAAACTTTATTAGCCATAGAAATAATTTATCTACATAAATAAAAATGAATCACCTAGATGTATGTTCGCGCATAACGTCCGATGGACTGCACTAAAGTCGATAGTTCTTTTTTTATGTATTTGTTATTGTTAGGAGGTTTGTATGAAAAGAAGAAAATCGTAAAATTTTTGTTCGCCACTGTACACTACCCGTAGAAAGCCGAGGTGAGCATAATTTCTAAAGCAAGTTTTTCAGAAATATCTACATCCAAATATTTCCAAAAAAACTGCCGGTACCAAGTTCACTGGGTCAGCCAGTTAATTATAACTTTTTTTTATATTACATTTAGTTTTTGTCTAGATATATTATAAAATTGTTATTGCATAATTTAATTATCTGACGTTTCAGTAAGATAACACCCGACTTGTTCACTGGGTGATCCATTTGTCACTTGTCAGTTATTGC